>JAHBMJ010000967.1:16595-37875 GCA_018398765.1 Chromera velia | reverse complement strand
GGGGGGAGGGGGGGAGGGGGAGAGAGAGAGAGAGAGAGAGAGAGAGAGAGGCACACTCTCACTCAATTACTCGGCACAGGCACACTCTCACTCTCAATCTCACTCAATTACTTTCTCGCTCACTTGCTTTGTTTTTCTCTCAGGAACTGACCTCTCTGTTCGCTCTGTTACCATCCCACTCACTCGCTCACTCACTCAACCGTCACTCACCTGAGCAGTCTCGCACCCCCGTCCGCGAGCAATTGGATCGGATCTCCTTTGCCTGTCAACAGTTCCAGGGCGTGGGACGTGAGGTCCGACCAATCCTCTCCCACGTAGTAGATCGGTTTGTACCACCCGTCCTTCTTCGCCCTGCTCAGCTGGTTCAGGGCAAACCTCAGTCCTGTGAACATGCCGTCAGTCGCGTCGGGTTCCGTCGCCTGCCTGCTTCTCTCTCCCTTGCACATGACCATGAGAGAATCACAGTCAGACGGGTGGAGAAAAGCACACTCCAAGAAGAGCGCACAGAAGTGATCGTGCCATGGGGTCTCAGGTTTGAACTTGTACTGGATGACAGACACACCTTCGTTCACAAGGTCACATTGGAAAGCGTGTCTCTCGTTGCACGCCTTAGCCTGGGCCCCCCTGTAATCCCCCCCCAGCTCCTGCTTGAATCTGTTTTTCTGATTACCGTCAAACCAAAAAATGTGCAGGACTCCGTCTGCATCATTTACAGGCAAGAAGAGGCCACACGAACCTTCCCACATGAGTTCTGGGGGTCAACAACAAGGCGGCCATTGTCCAGAATGAGAAACGGAAAATGAAGTGAAAACGAACGGAAGGGAAGAAGAACAGGGAAAATGGAAGGGTACTGAGACAGGAAAACAATGGGCCAACAAAAGATCGCAGGAAACGGAAAGGTGTACGCAATTGTCTTCGCAAGGTGACCGAAAAAAAAAAAAGCCCCGCCCCCTCCAAGAGACGCACCCGTGACATTCCCCTCCAGTGAGTCTTCAGGACACTGGAGACCCAGTGACTCCCTCAGCGTGGGCAGTGCGGTGTGAACGAAAGTGTGTGCGGAGGGAATCTCCCCATCCTTGAACGGTTTCAGAGACTCTCTCTGATCGTACGGAAGTTTCTGCTGGTACAAGTGGCTGTAGAAATATTCTCCGTCAACAAAGACTGCCATTCGTTTGCACCGCTTCCTTTCCTCCTCGGGAGGAAGAGTTTCAAACTTTTCGAACGGATCAAAATCCACTTCTGGGTTGGAAGTTCTCTCTGGGGTCGAACCGGGGCGACCACCGTTATTTTTCACTCTCTTTGTGTCCATGGTGTGTTTTTTTATTTCCTTTGGCCCGCAAGGAGCGCTTCTCCTCGTGATCACAATTGAAATCGAACGAACGGAGACGGATGGATCGGCGACGGGCAACGTTTGGCTGCTGGTCGCAGAAATCTCTCACCAAAGATACCGAGACGACAGCTGCCACGCAATTTGTTGGACTCACTCTGCCACAAAGTGGCCAGGGGAGGTGTGTAAGGCAAGTTCGACCTGGAGCTTCCTCCACCCGTCCTTATGGTGTGCTCGGATAACCAGTCAGCAGCTTTCAAAAAACCTCTTTGTGCAAGTCGGGAGTGCCCCGAGTGGCTTCCATAATATCCGTCTGAAAATCACGAGCAAAAACAGACGGATCGTAAAGTGCCTCTGTTGGAAACGACAGTGATAGAAATCACCGAGGAGAATGGGGGACTTCCCAGGAAGAGACGATAGGAGACGCCTCTAAAATTTGCTTGATCGATATTGGCGGCGCGGGGTGCATGCATGTTCGGTCCGCGGCGGGCCGCGCCGCCGGCCCAGAAAAATTCTCTTTCGCGGGCCTTGCAAGAGTGGCCCCGCAATGGCCGCCGTCTCCTGCGAGACGGCATGCTTAAAATTGCCCGAAATTTCGAAAATTTCCGGCTTTCCCATGCAATATACTTTCCCCCTGTGCTTTCCCTTTTTCTTCCCTCCAAGCCATCTTTCTCTGTCCCCACACAGCCTCCGTGTTTCCACATACACGCACGCTCAAGTCCACTGTAGGAGTTTGCACTTTCAGAGGGTGTTCTGAACTCATTTTTGGTCTCCGTTAGCATTTCGAAACTTGTAGGCGCCGTCTCTCCCGCGACAAAAATGAAGTTCACAGCTCTCGCAGTCTTTGCCGTGATCGGGGCGGTCGCTCAAGAGGCACCCGAGACCCCCGCCCTTCGTGGAGCCGCTGTGCCCCCTGTGACCACTGAGGAGAAGCAGTACGGATCCGGTCCCCGGGACGGCTATGGCTCCCGTGACGGCTACGGCAGCACTCGTGACGGCCCTGATGTTATCGTGATTGACAACAGAGACCCCCCTCCGCGCCAGGGTGTCGTTGGCGGCATCGTTGACGCTGTCCTTGGCAGGAGACTGCAGGAGGGTGAGGGAGAGGAGAAGCAGTACGGTGCCGGTCCCCGTGACGGCTATGGCTCCCGAGACGGCTACGGCAGCACTCGTGACGGCCCTGATGTTGTCGTGATTGACAACAGAGACCCCCCTCCGCGCCAGGGTGTCGTTGGCGGCATCGTTGACGCTGTCCTTGGCAGGAGACTGCAGGAGGGTGAGGGAGAGGAGAAGCAGTACGGGTCCGATCCCCGTGACTCTCGTGACGGGTACGGCAGCACCCGTGACGGCCCCGATGTTGTCGTGATTGACAACAGAGACCCCCCTCCGCGCCAGGGTGTCGTTGGCGGCATCGTTGACGCTGTCCTTGGCAGGAGACTGCAGGAGGGTGAGGGAGAGGAGAAGCAGTACGGGTCCGATCCCCGTGACTCTCGTGACGGGTACGGCAGCACCCGTGACGGCCCCGATGTTGTCGTGATTGACAACAGAGACCCCCCTCCCCGCCAGGGACTCGTTGGTGGCATCGTTGATGCTGTTGTGGGCAGGAGACTGCAGGAGGGTGAGGGAGAGGAGAAGCAGTACGGGTCCGATCCCCGTGACTCTCGTGACGGGTACGGCAGCACCCGTGACGGCCCCGATGTTGTCGTGATTGACAACAGAGACCCCCCTCCCCGCCAGGGACTCGTTGGTGGCATCGTTGATGCTGTTGTGGGCAGGAGACTGCAGGAGGGTGAGGGAGAGGAGAAGCAGTACGGGTCCGATCCCCGTGACTCTCGTGACGGCTACGGCAGCACCCGTGACGGCCCCGATGTTGTCGTGATTGACAACAGAGACCCCCCTCCCCGCCAGGGACTCGTTGGTGGCATCGTTGATGCTGTTGTGGGCAGGAGACTGCAGGAGGGTGAGGGAGAGGAGAAGCAGTACGGGTCCGATCCCCGTGACTCTCGTGACGGGTACGGCAGCACCCGTGACGGCCCTGATGTTGTCGTGATTGACAACAGAGACCCCCCTCCCCGCCAGGGACTCGTTGGTGGCATCGTTGATGCTGTTGTGGGCAGGAGACTGCAGGAGGGTGAGGGAGAGGAGAAGCAGTACGGGTCCGATCCCCGTGACTCTCGTGACGGGTACGGCAGCACCCGTGACGGCCCCGATGTTGTCGTGATTGACAACAGAGACCCCCCTCCCCGCCAGGGCCTCGTTGGCGGCATCGTTGATGCTGTCATTGGTTAGACAAAAAATCAGGTGGGTTGTGCTCAATAGCCTGAGCACGTGTCTGCCTGTCTGCCTGCTTTTGTGCATCTGCGTCTATGAGATTTCTCCTTCTGCACCTTTTGTCTCTCTGTCTACTTCTCCTACGCCCCCTACCTCGGCGTCTTTCTTTCTGTCTCCCCCCACTCGGGCTCTCTTTCTCCCTGCTGGAGGGTGGGTGGGGAAGTGGTTTTCACGGGAGAAGGAGTGTGTGGTTCTGTTGCGTATGCCTTTTGAAAGAGAGACGGAGGCAGAGAGCGTTGTCGTTTGATTCTTCTCCCTTCATCTTCTGCGCTTGGCATGGGGTCACTTGTTGAAGCAACCGTGTGTGCTTACGTGTCTGTCTGCGCCCTGTTAGGCCTCAAAATTGGCACAAGAAAAGGATCTGCTATGAGAAGGAATGCCGTGAAAGGTCTCTCTCTGTGTCTGTGCTCATCTGCCTTTTCTTGGTTCACCCTTCCCATTTCTGCTTGCCTTTTGTCCCTCTCTGCCACCATCGTTGATCCTGCTACGGGAGAGGTGTCGTCAATTCAAGGTGCACAAATGAAAGCCGTCACATGCTCTGTGGTGAACCCTTCTCTCTGTCTGTCTGTCCACTGCAGGGAGGGAATGAGGCGGTGCGGTCGTGAGGGAGTTGAGTTGAAGACCGAGGAGGTGCTCTACGGCTTTGCCAGCGTTGCATGTCCGGAATTAAGGCGTCTGACCCCAACGAAACGACCACACCCTCCCTCTGAATTCTTTTGAGGAGGGCATTCAGTTCTGGAGAAGGAAAGAGATCTATCTATCCCGTGTGCTGTTCCACAAGTGCCCCGTCACGATTCTTCAGCATGCAGGGTTTTGCGTTCGGAAAAGAGAGGGGCAGAGAAAGAAAGCGCAAAAGAAATGGAGAGAGAGAGAGAGAGAGAGAGAGAGAGAGAGAGAGAGCAAAAGAAATGGGGCAGTGCGTGTGCGCATGTATCGGTCGACTGAGGCGAAGAGATCGATCCGTGAAAGCGCGTTGACTGAATGCAAAATGTGTGGCAAGCAAAACAGACTCAGCAAGTAATGGGTGGAAAAGGCGGTACAATAGAAGCGGTCGGTAGAGAATGATTCCTCTTCTCTTCCTCAGTCTTCTCTTATTCTTTTCATTCTGTCTGTCCCTTTGATCTTGCTCGACGGTTCGAGTGAGAGTGTACCCTCAGTGGCTTCCTTGCCCCCTGTCTGATAGTCGCGTCATCCTCTGTTCATGTTAAAGAAAGCAAAGGGTGGTGTGTGCATGGTAAAGGGCCCTTGAGTCATTTGTGGTACTGTGCATGGACGTTCCATCTGGAACCTTTCGACTCGTGGCGCTTGGGCTCTACGTCGTTGGGTGTGTGACCGTGCGTACGTACTATTTGTCGGCAGAGTGTTCGTGCTGACAAGACAGGCGTCAACCTGTTCTTGTTTGCGTTTTCTTTTTTTGTAACTTCCTGAAATTGAAATTAAATTGTGGACGTGGGCATGCAAGCAAATGACACACGTATTGAGTACATGCAGCCAATGCGTTCTTCAGATCTTGCGTATTGGATCTTGCTCACAGAGAGTTCACTGCGCAGCTGAGACTGCCGAGCCTCTAGCCGAGCCTGGTGCGTTTCACACTGCCTTACTGCAGCGTTGCCGTGGATGCAGCCCTTCAAGTTGTGAGATGTTGGTCATTACGCTAGACCGTCCCAGGACGTGAATGTTTTGTATCAATTATTACTTACATGCGTCCGACGTCAACCAAGACCGTGGCAGGACGTCAACCTGGAAGCGTCAAGTGTATCTAAGTATGATTTGTGCATATATATGTCAGTGAATGTTTTTTTGTATATCTTTATATCTTAAATTCTGATTTCTTTTCCGATTTGGCGGCTTTGCATGAACATTGATTTACTGGCAGCTTGATTTTAAAAGAATTTAACCTTTTTTTAAAATGAGAAATCGACTTCTAAAGTTTATAACCAAAATTAGTAATTTAGCTTTCTAAATTACTCTAGAAATTATTTCAGTTTACTATTTTAAATTACTTTAAATTAATTTAAATTATTTTAAATTTATCATCATCATCATCATTATTAATCGGTCTATAGGCCATCATGCGATGCATGAGTCTAGAACAATGCTTTATAATGCCTTTATTGCCCCTTTGTCAGACCTGTATCACTTATCGGGGTGAGGCTGCCGTCTGCTAATGATCATTAAATTAAATAGTGTACTAAGTGTATATCTAGGTGTATATCACTATATATGTACTGTCACACTGGCAGTACTGATTCTAGACCAAAGCTTAAAATTTAAATCTGCCAATGGCCGCCCAGTGCAACTCTACAAACGTATGTAGTAGAATCTAAGTAGATTAAAGCACTATGTGTACATAAGTACTATAGTTATGCTCAGCGCGGTCTTTAGTAAGTTAGGTAGTTCAGTTCACCATCGTTGTCTACCTACACTAGCGGCCTAGCCTTCGAGGCTTCCAAACGTTCAGCAAGAGACAAGCTCGGCAGCCCTCCCCCAGAGGAGAAAGCACATATAAAAACACGTACACAATACGGTTAGGGGTTACTACTGGCTCCTTTTAGCTAGTAGCGAGTTACCGTCACTTTGGTAACCATGAGATGGTAACCAGCGGACTTAAACCCTCCAGACATTAATCCTATCTTATCCTAAAGCTAATCCTAATCCTGATCACTTAACTCATTAAGAGTTTAAAGCCCTGAAATGATCATACTCAAATAGTATATGCTATACATAATGATATACTAGTTAGAGTGAGTTAGAGTTCAGTCATAAAAGGATGAACATTGAGTTTTACTAGAATAAACTTTTGATGAATGTCAAAAATATGATTTTTACTAGTCTAAAATTGGTTTTATAAGTTAAGTTTGACTCAGAATGTGGCCAAATCTGCCTGTTTTTAGCTACTACCATTACCATTGGAACACTACTACCGTAACCACAAAATTGGTAACCGGGCGGCCTAGCGGCCGCCTAGTAACCGTCCTACATTCGTTACTCCTAACCGTACTGTGTACCCTTACAAACAAACAAGGAAAGCAATTTACTTTCCCGCCCTTCCTATTGTACAGCAGCCCTTTGGCTGCCATCTCTGTACCGGCGCTCCAATGGTGTTTCCCGCCCCTTTTACCCTTCTATGGCCAGAAAGAAGAAGCCTGCATGCGGCCTGCGCACCCCTGCATGCTGGTACTCATGCGATCACCGATCTGTCTGATCCGACGGTGTTCAGAGAGTAGCTGAATTGCAAGGAAGCAGCCATACAGACAAATAATTTGTGCCCATTCCCGCCGGCCCTTTCCGTTTCTTCCCTCCCCACTTTCTCCCTTAACTCCCCAAAGGGCCGTATTGACCTCTTTCCCTTCCCAGCCGTTTGAAGCGGCATCGGCAAGAGAGACAGACAACGAAGGAAACCGGCCCTCCACCCAGCCTCCACAAAACTGTACCGCCTCACAAACAAGCCAGTGATGAGTGTACAATTTGCAAAATGAAGTTTCTTTCCTTACTCTCACTAACAAACCTTTGACCTTTTCTCTGTTTACAACAAGCAGCCTATGGACTTTAGGCTCTCCTAACAGGACTCGAGCATGCACACTCACTCATACTGTCGCAAGCTTCTTTCTCTCCCACGATACGCCAAGAGTCCAGCACCGTGGTTGCACTGAAAGAAGGGGGGGACAACATGAGGCTCACTCGAGCCAATGAAACAAATCAGCAAACAGAAACGAAGACGAAAAGCCCGTGTGCTTTCTGGAATGCCCGCTTGATTAGATCAATCAATGTCAGTTTGCCCCCCTCCCCTGTCTCCTTCCTGTTGTCTCCTCTCTTCATCACTCAGCTGAAGAAGCAAACCAAAGCCTACCTGCCCCCCTCCCCCCACCCTGTCCCCGTTCTCGGAGGCCCAGCAGCACTGCCTGCACTGTCTGTCCCCATCTCTGTGGACCCCCTCCCCCCCCCACCCCCTCTTCCCAGAACCTCACCACGCCGAGAGCCCCAAAAGAGGGGCCAACTCGCAAGCGCAGGGTCAGGGACTGTCCCCGGAAAGCCGCCCGTGAAAGCGGAAACAGCTGCAATACCCCCCCCTCCTGCGCCTGCCATTGGGGCTCCAATTCCCCCCCATCCTCTTGGGGGTGTGTGTCTCTGAGCTGGTGCTGACATCCTAGAGTCTCTCAGAGGAGATGGCCGGTGAGAGGGCCCAGACGACCCAGACGGAGGAGGAAGTTCGGCAGACTGGAGTCTCTGCCTCCCCGGAGGGGTAGACAGAATGCCTGAGGGCCCAGGCCGACTTCCATGCCCCCACCGCGACGCCGGGTCTCCAGGAGGCCCCGGCACACCGAGCGTGCCCCCGCCCCTCCAAGTGCGATAGGAGGGTCCCGGCCCCCCAAAACCTCTCGGGCCCCCCCCTTCTCCAAAAAAGGGAAAGGGCCCCGGCATGGGCTGTGGAAGTGGTATGCCGTGGCCCATTGGGTCTCTGCTACTTCTGCTGCCGCTGCTAGAAACGCCTGGGGACACGCGCGGCCTCGGTGCAGCGGCTGCTGCGGCAGCGGCTGCTGCGGAAGAACTTGCGGCGGCTCGCTGTGCCTCCCCTCCCCCTGTCTGTTCGCTGGCCTCTCCAGGCGCGCCCCCTGATGACGTCCCGTTCTCTGTACACCCATTTTCCTCAGGCAGCGGTCGTCTTGCTGTCGTCGTTCTGAAAGCGTTGGACGCGTTGGCGTGAGAGAGAGGGAGGCAGAAGGCCCTTGCATTTGGCAGCGGGCCTCTGTGATGATTCCTCGCTCTGAACGCGAGCCTGCATATTCACGTCGAGGGACGTAAGGGGAGAGAAGCAATTCACGGCCGAATGGTCCATTTGACATCATTAAGAAGGTGCAGAGAGTATCAAATTTGTGGGCAGTCGAGATCGCGGCGAGCTGAAAAAAGACAGTCAAGGAGAGAAAGGGAGGAAAGCAGACCAAGCGTCTCGATTCGTCACGCTGATCGTGTCCTTTTGAATTAACGGGAGAGTCAGCAGGGCTCGCAGTCTAGCGAGAGGCTTCTGTCTTTCCAGTAGACGATTCCGGGTTTTCCTTCGCATGTCAGAAAACAGCCCAAGATGCAATGAAGAAACCGACTTTGCGGCGACCAGGTGCTTCAACAAACAGTGGAGAGGACTCCATGGGCACGCGCGGAGAGACCGCACTGCACACACACACACACACAGAGAGAGAGAGAGAGAGAGAGGCCCAGGGTCTCATAGGCAAGGCACGGACACACAATGATGGTGGTGTGAGGCAAAGCGACATATGGATCGACTGCCGGCAAATTCCCCCCCCCCCCTCCCTGTGCAAGAAAGAGAGCAAGAGAAATGTGGGGGGAAAGGGGGGAATAGAACTCCTCCATGTCTTTCTCTTCAGATCACTACTTTCTCGTGAGTGCCCTGACTGACTGATGATGCTCTGGTTGATCAGCTCGGCAGCAATTCCTCTTCTGTTGGTGTCAAAATGACTTCTCAACGCGCAGTTCTCGGGGGACGAGTAGGCAAGAAGAGCCGCCGTCTCCTGCAGGCATCGCATTGTGCAGCAGAACACACAGCGGAGAGCGCATGCAAAAGAGGGCGGTGAACAACACAATGCAGACTGCTGACAGAGTGCAGGGTTGACGCAAGCCCAGAAGAATTGACTCTACGCCCGTGAACCAAAAGAGAAGGGCCACCGACCTCTGAAGAGAGAGGGACAAGTTTCCTTCCTACGTGAAAAGGAGAGACACGGAAAGGAGACATCGCAAAGAGACAAACAGACAGACGGACCATGAGAATTGGCATTGCGCTCGGTCTGCAATTTCGCACTTTGGAGACTTTTGTCCTCAACCACTCAACCGCCTCTCGCACTTCATTTTTCCTCAGTCGTTCGATTACCTGCAGGAGGGACATCACGTAAGAGGAGGGAAGTAGAGGGGAGAGAACGCGAGAAAATGCGCAAACGAGAAAGAAGACGAGTGCAAGTAAGTACGCCAAAGCAATTGAGCCCTTCAATAAGTTGTGGGAGGAATCTTCAGTTTCCTATGCCAGAGAAGAACTTTTTGCACTTCCAGAATGTGAGTCGAGCAGGTGCAAATACCCTTTGCAGCAAGAAAGCCAGGCAGAAGAAAGACAGTGAGGGTCGTCGGTATCTAGGCACACACCCGAAATAATTGAAGACTTCAGAAGAGGATGAAAGTAGGAGTGGCGACTTACTGGTTGGGTGACAAGGAGAACCACTGCCAGCGAGGTCGGTTGTTCTGAGAGCACTTCAGGAAAATGGTCACCCAACAGTTCGATGGCCTTTTCTGGGTCTCCGTCAATCACCAGACTTCGAATTTCTGCACACAACGATTGATCAGAAAGAAAAAGAGGCATGCAGGAGGAAGACTTACGGAACATAGATGCCAAGCAAGGTCTGGGAGTGAGTGAATCAAAAACACCAATGAATGTTTTACAAGCACGCAAAGGCCGACTATCACTTCGAACGTTATCCACGTACGTTTTCTGATTGCAAGCGACTCTGCCAGTGCCTTCTGTTCTTCGGGCCCGAGGTGGATCTCCTCCATGCCACGGGGGGCTCTTTTCTTCTCTTTCGCCTTCTCACCGTCCATCTGAGCAGGTTCTACTTTCACTTCTGCCCCCCCCTCCTGTGGCTTCTTGGAGGGGCTCTGTGGACCATCCGTCATGGGGGCGCTCTCTTCTCCCCCTCGAGTCCCGTTCTGTTCTCCGTGACCGTTCTCTGCCCCCTTCCCCCCTCCATCCATCCAGTGCCCCCCCTGGTCGGGATGGGCAGTCCAACCCGATGACACGACGGCTCCTTCCTGCACGGATTTTTGATTGTGAATTAACAGGCGGGTAAGTGAAGAGAGGGAAGAGAAGACTAAGGGGAGGTTGTTTTTCCACTTGCTGCCCGTTCGGTTCCGTTCTCTGCGCACCCAGAAATACTGCCGCACTGCTGTCGTTCCCCTTGCCTCCCTCACCTTTGTTCCCTACACAAACGCACGTACACCCACCCATTCACAGATTCAGACCCACACAAGGACGCACCAACCTTTGGGTCCCCTTCGGTCGCTTCCTTCTGTCCTCCCTCTGTCCCTTCAGGCGGCACACCCACAGAAGCAGGAGGAGGAGGGGCGCCTGTCCCATTGGCCATTGGGGGAGAGCTGGAGGATGCACTGGAAGAGGAAGAGGAAGAGGAGGCGGCCGCATCTCCCGGTCCCCCATGGGTCCCTGTTGTGCCGTTTAGAGTGTTTTCAGTACTTGGTTGTTGTCGTTTTGGAAGGAGGGACTTCTCCGAATCAGGGGGGATGTCTGCACAGACAGAGGAGGGCAACAGAGAAGGGCTTCTTGGACAGGGGAAGAAAGGAGAAAGAAGCCGTGGTGAAGTGACAACCTTAGCAAAACTCAATGCAACAGCAAGAAGGCAGCACACATCAATTTGACAAGTCTAAGAAAGCACCGCCTTGAGACGGAGGCGGGGAAATAATTCCTGTCGGATTCGGATGACCTGCGAAGCAATACAGAGAAAACAAGAAGACTGACTGACTGAGGGATTTCTCGAAGGCCTTGAGGGAGTTCTCTAGACCCGCATGGAGCATGTACAGCCGGACGGCCTCTGTCAGATCCGGCACTGGCGCCTCCATCTGGCTCACTAACTCTCGCTCCTCCCTCACCACATTCTACACAAGCCAGGGAGGGACGAAGGAAGGGACAGACAGACAGATAGAGCGATTCAGTTGAACCCGTCACGTTTGTGTGCCCTCATTGCGATCCAGCGGATGAAGTATCATTGGATGTGCAGAAGGAAAGAAAAGAGGACACCAAGAGACCCAAGTCTTTTTCTCCTTCTGAGAATGAGAGCCTGTGCAAGAGAGAATGCCCCCGACCAGCATCGTGGACGAGACTGGAGGGCAGCCAAACACAATGGAGCACCCGCGAACATAAAGAAGGAGGGAATTCGGATCTCTTGATGCGGTCCAGCAGAATGAAAGGGGCCTGCTCACCATCACATACTCATCGATGTCGAACACGAATGGCCCCTTGAAATTGAATTTGCACTTCTCTCCGGGAGAGTGCAGTCCGATCGTCGGGAAGTACTCTGAGTCCCCGAGGGTTCCCGCCCTCCCTGCATGAGCACGGGGTTTGTCCACACATTGGGCGGGCTTCACAGAGACACACAACGAGGCAGACGGCTCCAGAAACAAAGAAAGAAAAAGAGAGGTCTTCAGGGAAGGTGCGAATGAAACCACAAGTAGAAGCAGGAAAGGGAACAGACGATAGAAGCGCAGAGAGAAGAAGGATTAGTAGATCCCTTTGTTCTTCCCAAGGACAGTCACACACAAACCCCATCCATCCACTCCCCCACCCACCCACCCAGGTCGACTCCGTTGTGTGTGAAGAAGATTGAGTCCTTCTGGTAGTTGATGCCGCACCCGATCGTGTCGCCCTTTGTGAAGGGGGGGCCGTACGGTTCTCCCCTGTTCGAGGAGATGAACTTCTTTCCGTCCTCCGCTCGATACCCGTAAGAGCTGCAGGGGGGATGCAGAGAAGTAGAGCAGGCAAGAGAGGGTGATGGTCAAGGATACAGGAGCAAGCCGGCATGCAGAAAGCAAATCGTAGACCGGATACGCTCCGCAACGGATACGAGAGTACACTCGCCTTCCATGCCCTGCAAACTTCACCAGACCGATATAACAGATGAAGATTTAAAACCAAAAGAGGAACGAGAAAGCAGAGAAAACGAAGGAAGAGGGGAAAGGAAGAGGAGACGAAAAAATGTTTGGACATACGCCACCAAGGGTGCCTGCCACAAAGGAGAGCACCCAGGAATTGAATCAATCCTCCATCCTATAACTGTTCCGAGTTGCTCTTCCACTGACTTTGCTTCCCATCCCGGTTGGCGGTTGAGCAGGAACGTTTTGTCTGCCAACCCGACCACGATCGATCCCCTCGTTCCAGAGTCAATGATGTCGACTTCAAAGTAGTAAACCAATCGCTCGGTAGGCGCAGGCTTGTCTGACTGAACACACTGCAAACACGTACATCAGGTTGAGGGGACTGTGTCAATGGATGGCGTCTTTGTGCAAGTGGCAAGCTGTGCTGAAGAGGTGGAAGTCAATCGATGTGTCAACGCATTGGTCACAGAACGCGGATCGAGGCACTCACCCAAAAGTCCGTGTGGTTTCCTTTTCCGGTGTAGACAACTGTAAGCTTGTCCTTCAGCACTTCCGCAAAATGCTGATGGTTCCGTGTGTTGATTTCCGAAGGTTCGTCTCCCTCTGATTGATCCTCTCCCGCCGGATGAGATCCTCCTGGGGGAAAAGGGTGCCAACTCATCGGTCAATCTTAATTAATCGTCAGGAGACAAAAGAACAACAAAGGAAAGAAGCACGGAAGCAAGCCTCAAGTCCTGATAAGAGATTCTCTCCAGCAGGCACGTCTCAGATGAATACCTTGCGGTGCGAACTCAAGAAAGAGACCTTGCAAGCGAGCAGTCGGGGTCTTTGGTTGCTGGGAAAAATTGAGACCTCAACCAAGACAAGAAGTTCGCACAACAATGCCGTCTCCGAAATCTTCAGCTGCTGGAAACTTTGCGTCAGGTCCTGCAGAAAGAGATCACTCCTAGCTGTTCACCAATGCCTCAATCGCACTCTTCCGAACTGCTTGGAGTATGACAGTCGCAAACGTACACCTGCAAATGGTGGAACTTTTCCGAAAGAAAAGAGCTCTCAGAAGAAGCTGGTAAAGGACGTAGATCGATCGAAGATCTGCGTGCCTTATTTCTTTGCGAGTCTGCATGAAGAGCCCCCATATGCCCCCATGCACGATCCCCCGGCGTCCAATGCAATGGGCCCCGGCGTGCCTCGGGTCGATGTGCCCGCATGACGGATGATGGAATGCAGCCGATTATAATCCAAAGAGGAAGAGAGAGGATTAGCCTACAACTGCTTTCGTGCGTATGCAGAAGCCACAATTAGGAGACGAGTTCCACTCAGCTGAGTCTTTGTCCCCCTTCGAAGCGTTTCATGATTTTCAGGCAAAAAACAGGCACCGACTTGAACAACAGTTGTCGACAGCGAAAATGATCTGGAGGGAGATGAGGAGTGTTACGGTTGAGAGACTCCTCCTTCTTATCTCTCTCCTGTCTCTTGCATTACCAATGACAGCATCTTATGTTCCCCGCTTTGGTAAGTTCCGTTCTGAATGCGGTGAGGATGCCCGACTTGGAATCAAATTGACTTACCTTTATCTGTATCTGTTTTTGCAGGAGACTGCGATGGAATGTCGAGGGTTAGCTGCCATGCTTATGCCTCATGTGCGAGAATCGTGGAATTTGAGGGATGCGTGTGCAATCCTGGGTACATTGGAGACGGAAAAGAAACGTGTGTATCCGCTTTGGACGTATTGAATGGTCTCGCACGTTCTGTATGTTCTCATGTTCAAGAACTCGCATTCCTGGTTCTCGGCGTTCCAGAACTTCCAGATGACGCGGAGAGCCTTCTGACTGAGCTGGGTGGCTTCAGGAGCGGATGGATTCCTTCCTCATTGGATCCTGACTTGAGCTCTATGGGAGGAGGTCAGTGGAAAGGGAGGGTAGCGGTCAATGCATTCGTCAAAGAGCTCTACAAAGTTTGAATTTTGTGGCTCGGTTGTTGGTGTGTGACTGCAGGACTGGTTGCTCGGCGGTCTGGAGACAAACAGTTTGCCATGAAGGTTGATGGGCGTCATTTGTTTGACAGTTCCATGCTGAGATCCCTCGAGTTTGCTTCAGGGACTTCTGGTGGAGAGTTTTCGAAAACGATCGTGACCGTCTCCTGGGACGAGTACCCGCTCCTTCCTGCCTTCGTCCTGCCGTCTCTCTGCGGGACGGACCCGATCCCTCTCGAACTGAGAGTCCCTTCTGCAAATAGAGCAGAGAGGGCCCCCCTCGCATCTCTACCGAGTCCGCCCACCCCTCCCCCCTTGGAAGACCTTCCCCCTCCCCCCCCCAAAATCGATCTACCCTACTACGAATGGATGTCGAATAAGGGTCTCATAGAAGCCATCCTGTACGCCTTCGATCGGCCATCAGGCTCCAGACGGCCGGGGGTCATAGGACACGGGGCGATCGGGAAGGCCACAGCGTTCGACGTGGGGGGGTATGTGAGTCCCAACGACGCTTATTATCTGAAGAACAGGGGGGATTTATACCTTCCCGAGTACGCAGAAGCAGTCACGCAGGAGGAAATCGATCAAATTCTCGAAAGCCTCCCTGGGGGGATGTCTCTGGAAGAGGCTGCAACAATGATCGCCTCTCAAGACAGGTTCACTCCAGATGCAGGGGAGGCTTTTGTCTGGGCAGAAAGAGAAATACACCCCAATCTGGCCATCAGACCTAGGTCAAATTACCGGTCCTGGGCCCCCCAAGTGCCTAGATTCAAAGACCCCCCCCTTCCCTCAGGATCCTACGCCCCCCCTCCAGACGTTCCCAGTCCTTTCTCCTCTGATTCCGGCCAGCAGAGCAGAAACTTTGATGGGGACTGGAGAACAGCCGAGATCCCTGGACTGCCTGCCATCCCAGAGATCCGGTTTCCGGGTCTCAACCTGATGCTTCCCTCAGTCTCTGTCGAAAGATCTATGAGTGGGCCTGGGGACATCTTTTTTGAAGCAGTCACCTCTGTAAACACACTGATCGAGACAAGTGGGCTTCCACAACTTGCCAACGCCCTGCAGATGGATAAGGAATCCGTGGCAGACCGTGTCACGCAGTGGGTGGAATCCCAAGAGGACATTTCAGATTCGGGTCTGGGCAGGACTTTGGAAGTCCTTCGTCGTGGTTTCGGTCCGCCTTCAGTGCTTCCAGAAGCACTCGGCCTGTCCAAGCCTGAATTGAGCCTGTGGAGGGCTTCATTGGACAAGGCAACTGTGCGAGTCAGAGCAGGGTGGTCGGATGTGAGGAGGTGGATCCTTGTGGCAGAAAGAGAGTCAGCGGTCGTGTATGGAAATGCGATGGGTCCCCTGATCGGAGCGGTGAAGAAGGCAGATGAGGTTCGAGATTGGGCAACAGATGTACTTGCTCCGTTACCGGAGATGGGGGAGAACGCATACGCAGCTCTTGCTGCACTTCCCCCCTCGCTGCAGCTTGTTCTTTTGGAGTGCGGACAGGCACTCGGTCTGCAGGATTTTATCTCGACAGTCTCGCCTTATCTTCTCAAGACAAAGGGAGCAGTAGTAGGAGGGCTCGCACGTATGTGGGATGCTCGGGATCAGGGTGAGGGGGAGCTTTCATGGTTGGTGGGAGAGAGAAGGGGGGGTGAGAAGGTGCAAGCAATTATCGATCACTTGCGCGCGGTGTGGAATGAAGATTGTGAACTTTCGTTTCTGCAAGTGTCCGAAAGCCTCAAGCAGCTCCCGCTAGAGATGCAAAGAGTCTTTTGGCGTCTTCCGGGTTGTGTAAGGGCAGGGGTTGTCAAAGTGCGTGAGGGGGTTGAAGAGCTTCGCCAACTAGGTGGGAAAATTCTGTCTGGATCCCGTGATCTCCTCTTTCTCGACCGTTCAGTCCCCCCCTGGCGTCTTGTACTGGAGGGCCTCGCACTCTCAGAAAAAGCTAGGGCGTTGCAGCTTCCCCCCTCGATGCTGCTTGCTCTTGTTCTCTTCTCCAGAGCAGCCGCTGAGACAGACGAAGAAGCAAGAGACAGAGCTGCGGAGACACTCAGAGGTCTCCCTGCCTCTGAGTTCATCAGCGAAATCCCCGTCTCCATCCTCCGGGCCTCTTTTCAGGAGATCCCTCTTCTATCAGATGAGAGAACGAGGGAACTTCTCGAAAAGGACGCCCCTGACGTCCCCTCAGAGCTTCTCCCTTTACCCGAGTACGTTCTCAGGGTTGTGTTCGGCCTCCCACGAGACCTCCCTCCCCTAACATTACCCGCACTTCATTCAGCCCCCACGCCTGCTGACGTCGTGGAATGGGCAAAAGAACAGCGGAAGGCAAGGACAGAAGCCATTGCATCCACAGTACTAGAGCTGCAGATGCCTGAACTCTCCTCGCCGTTCTCGAACGGTCCCGGACAGCCCGGGGTGACCCTCGAGCCGTTGCTGGACTTGGAGACGGTTGCGGACTTCCTTGGAAAAGGAGGGCATCCCTCCGGAGTGCAGGTACGACCGTCCTTCGACCGAACAGCAACCATGGGGGGTGTTCTGGGGGTTCTCAAATGGCAGGGCATGGGTGTGTTGCCAGATTCCAGTCACGTAACTGTCAAGAAGCTCCTGTCTTCCGACGAAGGACAGGTCGACGTGTGGTTGCATGCTGTAGACCTGATGGCATCAGAGTGGGAGGAGGCGTGGCTTCAGATTGAGTTGTGGTACAGACAGTCACTGCAGTTCTGGGACGACATTGCACTCAACGCCCCAGTCGCACTGACCCTTCTGAAGGTTGTTGCCGTCTGTGCCGCTCTACGCAAAGCGGCAAATGACCCGATATTGTCAAATTCTGGAGAGGTCCTTGAAGAAGCCACCGATGTCTTCAAAGCCCTCCCCTTAGATCCTCAGTATGCCATTGGGTCCCTTCGGCATACTCTGGATCGAGATCGATTCCTCAGGGTTGTCACACCCTTCCTGACATTACCGTCTGATGACCCCTCGATTTTGATGATGAGAGAGGAAGTGGGGTGGGCAGGTGCTGCAAAGAGTGTGGGGTGGCAGATGGAGTCAGAAGGGTCCTTTGCACGCACTTTCCTCATTGCTCGTGAAGTGGAATCGCCCCCAAAGTACAACAGTGTTTCATCACTGGCGTTGTTTCTTGGCAATGCGGATATGCGGACAAAACGACGTGTGTTGCGTCTTCCTTCGGCTCTGCGTGTTGGTCTTTTGAACGAGTGTGAAAGTCTAGAAGACTTAAGACGGCTGTTGCATGTCGATGAGGGTGATGGGGGAAATATCCTCGGGGGAGTTCTTGAGCATGACCTTCTGGCTCTAGACAGGGGGGATGTGAACTGGGAGTCAAAAGTGAAAGACCTCACACCACTTGCCCAAATTGTCTTCCTTCAGCTTCCTTTGCCAATTCTTTTTCAGTGTCTCTCTGTGGAAGACGGAGCGAAGGGGGCAGTCTCTGTTCTGCCGATGTCAATATTCCTCTCTGATATTTCAACATCGCTTCTTCTTTCTGCCTTTCCCTTGAAGAACCCCGACTTGGTCAAGATTGAGGGACGACTGAAACTGTTTGCACACCTGCAGATACACAGCCTTCCGCCAAAGCTGCTCCCAGTTCCCGGGCCGGTCCGCACTCTGCTGAATAGCTATGAGGCCCCCCCCCTTTACTTCCCCTCCACGTCCTCCCTGCCGCCCTTCCCTCTTCCCTCTGACTGGCAGCCTCCAAACGAAGAGCCGATTGAGATTCAAAAAGAAGTGGAGATCCGGTTGCCGACTGAAGAGGAGAAAACGGAAGAGGCAAAGGGGGATGGACTTTTTGAGAGATTTAAGGAGGCTCTGAATCGGCAGAGAGGCCACGGGGAAAAAGAGAGCCGAGAAGAACCAAACAAAAAAGAACCCTCAACTGAAACAGAATCCCGCACAGAGGAGAGCGACACAGCAGCAGTCACAGTGGGTGCAGAAGCCGATGTGTCGGTATCTGTAGACGGAAGGAGCCCCGCGGGTGGGCGAGCTCAGAAAACCCTGAGAGCAGACACGCAGACAGAGACAGGCGGATCCGTCTCACTTGACTCTGCATCCCTCAACGCTCTGCATCAACTAATGAATATGGGGGGGATGGGGCAGAGGCCCCACAGTCACGGTATGGGCACTGAGAGGGGGCATTCGGGTGTTGGCTTCAAGGTCGCTTCGGGTTCGGGTGTCTCGCACACCTCTGTGCTGAGGGCGATCGAGAGGGGGTCTGAGGAGGATGCGGTAGTGGTTGCGCTCTCAGCAGATGGGGGGGGTTCGGGGACGGGTCTCATGTCAGCTGAGCCAGCAGGAGAGGCTGAGAGCGTGCCCCCTTCTGTTGAACATTCGGTGTCGGCTTCTGCGTCTTCATCTGCCCCCGCTGGTCCATCTGAGACTTCAAAGAAAATGGAGGGGGTCTCGTCAGGTGGAGACGGGGGGGGGTGGAGACTTGTGGGATCGGAGACCGGTCAGGAGACGGGGGCAAATTCGGGGGGGGCAGAAGAAGGGGCGGGGACTTGGAGTCCGTCTCCGAGTGGAGAGAGGGGGGGGAGTGCAGAGAGTGGGTGGACCTCTACAGGAGGGGGGGGCTCGGCATCTTCATCAGAAGACAGTGGGGGGTGGACCTTGGTGAAGAGTGGTTGAGAACATTCAACTTTTAGATCAAAATTTAGAATTCATGCGATGAGTTGTTGAGTGAATACCTGTGCAGAGGATCGAGGAAGGTGATGTGTCTGACGACCTAAAGCTCCGGTTCCGAAGGAGCATGGAAATTCAGTGGGAGTCAAGCTGTCTTTGCCCTTCTGGATATTCGGAACGGGGGTGGGTGGTCACGCAGTTCCCCGTGTACATACAAATAATTTTTTGGGACTGCAACATGTCACTGATTCCCTTTGCCCAGTCTCGCTTTCGTGCCGATGGTCTGTTTTCTGCATGGATGTCCGGGGACTCGTACCTGCATATAGTCGATCGATTGGGCTTCATACCGTACATAACCCGAAGATCATCTGAATTGATATAGAAGGTGGCATTCAAAAGCCATCCAAACAGCCGTCTTTCACGATGTTTCAGAATGGAAGTGCTGCAGCGCTTGTCTGCATGTAACCACCTAGGTGACCACGTATAACATGTATAAATCCTAAAATATATCGCGTATGCTACTGGAGGTCTGCTATGTCACAGATTTGTTCGTAAATCAATTATTTCACTTATCATAACTTTAGAATATGAATTCATTGTGGAATTGTTGAAAACAAAAAACCTTGCATAGAATTTAAGACTCAAAGATTTAGTCTAGATTCTAGATTTTATTAAAAATTACTAGAAAAATTAATAATTTAAAGTATAGAATTTTTCTCTATACTTAGTAGTAGATTATAGTAGCCTTTAAAAAATTATCATTATTTAAAAATGTGTATGAAAAATAGACGTCGTTAGACGACTCATGAATTTTTTTATTACTTAGTTTACAATGGCACTGTTAAACCACCTAGCTAGTAGGCCTAGTAGTAGGCTGGCTAATAGTGCCCTCTGCCATTGGGACACGATGGCTGCCGGGTTTAGTCAACATCATCATCATCATCAGTACTCTGGCTAGTAGCCTGGTACCAGCACTCCATCAGGCTGACTTTGAATAGCAAAGAATAGCAAAGATAGTAGGCATAACAGGCTGACTTTGAATAGGAAAACTTCAAAGTTGCTAGCAAAGTTGGCTTATATTATATAGAAACTTCCAGCCACTGCTACTTAATTTAAGATAATACAAATTACTGCATGAAGTCAACTTAGATTGACTCACCTTGGCGGTGTGGCCGCTAGCGTGGCCGAAGATGACTGGGACGGTCGCTGATATTAGCCGGGCCCTGATAAGGTGGCTCAAATTGCCTCTCAATCATTCTCAGAACATGAATTAGTTCGCTGTTGACCCAAGTTGAGTGAAAGAACTATTTTGTCCACTTACATGGGACTTGGAACCCCCTGCTTCGTTTTTTCCATCAACAGCCAAATTCTGTACACACAAAAGTTTCAAGTCTCTAGTGCGCTGTTCTGGAGGCTCGTCCTCTGACTGGTTGATGGGTTGTCTAAAGTTCTCAGCTTCGTCCTCTTGGTAAGCGGGCAGGCCATCGGTTGGTGTAGAGTTTGCAGGTCTGTTCCCATCTGATTCATCCTTTTTCAGCGTTGAGTTTTGCTTCTGCTTCTGCCTGTCATACCGTGCAGATGCGGCAGAAAAAGAAGCCAGGCGTCTACTGCGCTCCTTCTCTTCCTCCACAGACCCCCAGGAGTAGTAGAGGGGCACTGAGGGCCTGACCTCGTAAACCATGTTCACTCTCGGTTTGCCCGAGGCCTCGGGGGGGGTCGACACTCTATGGAGACATCCCCAGATGCGCCCACCTGAGAGACGGGATAGACTCTGCCCTGCAGACAGATCGATACAAATACAGTTTGACTTCCTTGAATGTGAAATCCACTCTCCCAGACCGTCGGCCGTCGTCGACACTGCGCATATGAAGGAGCATCATCAGAGGACAAAGCGACTTTTTTCAGTTGGGAGTGAGACGTTCCAATTAGTGCAGGCGGTGCGTGCGTTTACATGGGTGTCGCTTCCATTCTGACACACACACACACACACAGAGCTGTTGCGTTGAGACCACACGTACGCAAACACAGCTAGGCGCTCCCCTACAGTGTCCAAGTGTCGGCCCCCCCCCCTCACCTGCAAGCACCAAGAGCACCTGCCCCCCTGCCTGTTCCGTCAGGCTCTCCTGAAGGAGACGGGGTTCCACAAGGGTCCACTCGGACGCGTGGGGATCGAAAATCTCAAGTCCAGGTATCTCGGGACACGAGAGAACCGTCAGCAAGCCTGCACATGCAGTACATCAGCACCATTAATTCGTCGGGGGAAACCGAATCTATTCAGCAGGAGTGAGCGAGTCAGCGAACGAGAGAGCAAAGAGCGACCCTGTGTGTGTGTATGTGTGTGTGTGTGTGTGTGTGTGTGTAAG
>JAHBMJ010000967.1:0-16504 GCA_018398765.1 Chromera velia | reverse complement strand
AGTGTGTGTGTGTGTGTGTGTGTGTGTGTGTGAAAACTAACCCAGTTTCAATTTGCGGGGAAGCAGATCGGTTCGGAGGGAGGACAAGAAGCACATGCACCAAAGTACAGTCACTTGCCTGGATCAATATGCTCGGAACAGTTTCCGCCTTCTTCGACTTCTTCTTTCCCCCCATCTTCTTCTGGCTTGTTGAAGTAGTGGTATACGTTGAAGGTGCTTTTTCCATTTTCGAACGGGTGAGAGAATTCCTCTCCATCAGATTGTGATGGGGGAGCCTTCCAATACGCACAGATGAATTCACCGAAACTGTCGGCCTCCATGTGAAGGGGGCCGTCCTTCAAACTCACAACAGCCTTCAGGACCTCCCAAGCGAGACTGTTGAAAACTTTGCGGACCTGTGAACACACACACACACACAGAGAGAGAGAGAGAGCGAGAGAGAGAGAAACATACAGAGGGAGAGAGAGAGGCGCACACACACAAACACGCTCACACTCAAACATGGACGGACGAGCAGATATGTACAGAAGGGGGCGGGCGGGTGAGGGGGGACGGGAGAGAAGCCAGATCCTGTCAAG
This sequence comes from Chromera velia, assembly GCA_018398765.1. Taxonomy (NCBI): domain Eukaryota; family Chromeraceae; genus Chromera; species Chromera velia. The sequence continues at coordinate 15,926 of JAHBMJ010000967.1, read as the reverse complement.
CATTGCCTTGAAATGTTGCACAGCAGAAGGCAAAACATGCATCCTGAATTGAAAATGGCTTTCTCAAATGCAGCGTAGTTTACCCTTTCGGGCCTTCTTTCGGCTGACCTTCTCCTCCGCCCCCTCCATCTGTCTGCATGCCCACCTTTTCCAACGCACACATCCACGAAGACTATGAAAATTCTCCTGCTCCACCCTTATCATTTCATCAACAGAGAGTACCGACCTTCTCGAGTTTCTCTCCGCATTTTTCCTCTCCTATTCGCAAACTCTGAAGCCACTTTGACGCAGAGTCGGTATGTTGAAACTGAAGCCGCTCTTTCGTTGGCAAATGCTGTTTGAACCCTAGTTTGGCAGAGCACTTGAAGGTCTCCTTCGTGGAGACGTCGGCCTCGAAGAACGTTCTCGATCCAGCGAGTGCATCCCGCACCACCTCTCCCTCTTGGGCTGACACCTTCAGCACTGCAAAACCAAAACACCTCAAACGCTCTATGAGCTCTTCCAGAGGGGACCGGTCACCGAGCCCCCCACTCCCTTCTGAAGAAAGGACAAGCGGACTGAAACGTCTCGCGGCAAGGCACTCATCTGGTGGTTCCCCGGGAGGGGGGCAGAGGCTGTTCTCCAGGGAGAAGTAGGTAGAGGCTGCAGGCGCTTCTTCTGTTGTCATGAGTCGTGGAAGCTGTTGAAAATTCAGGGCCCCACTTTTCTGGGACGGGAATTGTACCTGAGGGGTAAGATTGTCTCTGCACTTGTTGGGCCGTCGTAGACGGGGAACGTGCAGCAGGCTCCGGGGGCTTCGGAGATCTTTTGCGTGGTTGCCTTCACCCTTGCTGTCAAATTCCTTTAGTCTAACCAAAGAAAGAGCCGCCACGCCTCGGGAAGCTCCAGAGAGGACAGAGAGAAGGGGAGGGCGAGCAATAAGAAAGCGGGCAAAGGAGACGCGTGACCTTAACAAGGTTGATGCTGAGTTCATCAAACGCCCAGCGGTCTGACAGCGCCTATGAAAGTGCCAGCCACACGGACAGCAGCGTCACCACCGCCTTGTCTGTGTGAGACGGGATTCCAACGTCAGTTCCTGGTGTATATCAACGCCCTTTGGTTCACTTCTAGAGAGCTGGAGACGGGATTCAAGGACTGCGGGCAGTCGAGACGGTGGAGACTGGAGGAGAGGTTCTTTCCGAACCTGCCTCCGCAGCTATGATTATTGCAATGACAGGTCACCACCTGCGCACCACAGCACTGGACCTGCTCTCGACGAAACCTCAAGTAGCAGAATCCGAGTGGCACTGAGCTACGTACAGATAGAAAGTCGTTACAAGTCCGCAGCCGATTCCGGGGGAGCTGAACTTAGCTCGGCCCGCTCATGCAGCATCCCGTCTCCATGCATGCATGGTCTCCATGCATGGAGACGATAAACATCGCTAAACCTGAGCCGATCAACAGACACGGAAAATGTTTGCAGACGTTTGAACTTTGACTCATGCAGGCATCCAACTGAGTGGACAATTGATGCAGCTCCAAACAGAAGAGAAGTGTATACGGATCATCTGCAGAAAGAGGTCATTGTGTACACAGAGCAGAAACAGGTATTGACAGATCAATTACTTCGTCTCCTCTGCCTCCTCGTGTCACACCAGATATACATACAGTGGTGCTGCAAGAAGAACGAAATTCACTGAGTTGTTGGCAATCTGGCATGTCTGGGGCAGGTGACGTGAGTGCAGCGACTGCGACAGCTGCTCGAGAGCACACAGGGGAGGGTGTGGCCCTCCGTCTCGCCACTGCTGATGACGTTCCCGTTATTTTGCAGCACATTCGGGGTACGTGCCGGCACTGCATATCATCCGTCAACGGAAAAAAATAGGAGGATTCTGCTGTATACCTTGGCTTCTTGATCGGACAGCTAATTGCTGCACGTTATTCGATTTGCGCGCAGGTCTTGCGGAGTATGAGAAGGAGCCCCACGAAGTCGAAATGACAGAGGAAACGCTGCGACGAGATGGCTTTACTGAGGGAGAGACGCCGCTCTTCTACTGCCTCCTGGCCGAGGCTGACTCCGCACCCGCAGGCTTCTGTCTCTTCTACGTGGCCTACTCGACCTGGAAGGGACGGTATCTGTACCTAGAGGACCTGTTTGTGGGACCGGAGTATAGAAAGAGAGGAGTCGGAATAAAGGTCAGTCAACTAGGTTTCCGTCCTGCTGTCTGACTGTGTCGCTCTTTTCTACTTCATGCTTTTCTTCCTTCCTTTCTTACTTTCTCTTCTTCCTTTTCTCTTGACCATGTGAGAACAAAAGAGTCTTATGACCCTACGTATTCTTTTCCCGACCGCCAGAATGAAAGAAGGGGCAGCAAGGACCCAGAGCCTTAGTGAAAGCGTGCCGAAAGACGAAAGAAACACAAAAAAGAAAGACAACACAAAGAAGTGTCCGTCTGTCAGTCATCTTCCTACCTCTCTCCAGGCTTGTCTGTTTCTGTCTGTCTGTCTGCCTGTCTGTCTGTCTGTCTGTCTGTCTGTTGTGTTCATGAAGAAAAGGAGGGAGAAGAAGAAGAAACATATAGTCTGTCTGTCTGTCTGTCTGTTTGTCTGTCTGTCTGTTGTGTTCATCAAGAAAAGGAGGGAGAAGAAGTCTCTCTCGGTTTCTGCCTGTCTCTGTCTGACAGAGTCTCTGTCTGTGTCTGTCTGTGTCTCTGTCTGTCTCTATCTGTGTCTGGCTGCCTATGTCTCTGTGTGTCTCTGGCCGCCTCTGTTTGTAAGAGAAAGAAAGGGCAAAAAATGCATGGCCTGCCTGTCCGTTCATCTAGTTGAACTCGCCTGTGCATCTCCACGATGTGTGTATATATGTACGTACGTACGCACGCACGCGCGCATGTGTGTGTGTGTGTGTGTGTGTGTGTGTGTGTGGACGCGTGTGTGTGTATCTGTCTGTCTGTCTGTCTGTCTGTCCCTCTGGCTATTGACTGTTCATAGAGACGGAAAGAGAAAGAAAAGAAACATTCCGTCTCTCTCTCTTGCTATCGGAAAGCAGTCATTCAGTCAGTCTGTCTGTCTGGCGCGCCCCCGCACCCCCCACCCCTGTCTAAAGACCATGACGGTGCCGGTTCCCACGTGCACTTGTTCCCTCTTTCTTCTTTTCTTTGCTGTTTTTTCTTGTTTTTTTCTTTTCTCTCACCTGTCTTGAGTGAAAGGAGCAGAGGATCAACGTGTGTACCCAGTGATCACGTGAAAGTGTGTCGGGAGGTGGAGAGGCAAGGGGCCCTTAACTCTCACCTTTCGGGCCCCCTGCCCACTTTGTCTGTCGTGATGTTATTTTGTCTTTGTTGCTTTCTTTCTTTTTGTCTGTTGTGTTCATGAAGAAAAGGAGGGAAAGAAACCATACAGTCTGTCTGTCTGTCTGTCTGTGTCTGTCTGTCTGTCTCTGTCTCATTGAGAGCTTCAAGAACACGGCCGTCACTTGAGCAATCTAGTGAGGAGCATTGTTTTTGTTTTTTATGTTTCGTTTAGTCTGCTGGCTGCATTTGTGTGCACGGGGGGTGATCTATTGGTTTTGTGAGCGCAGTCCCGAGTTTCTCCCGCTACGTTATTGAAATCTGCCTGTTGCCTTCATACTGAGTCTCGTATGGCCGTGTTTCTTCGAGTGAGGCGTGGGAAGGCCTGTGTGTTGATCTTCTCCAGGCCTTGTCATTAAGTGTTTTTGCATTTCTTGCGCACACAAAAGCATATTTCAGGTAGCCCTTTCCCGCAGAGTGATGTGAGCTCTCTTGATTGCGAATCTTTTTATTGAACAGTCAAATGACAGTCAGGAGGTCGTTTTGGTGAAATGCTTTTTTTTTGCGTCGCCTTTTTTCTTCTTCCTGATGCAACACTCAATATAAGAGTCCACTAAGAGATGCCCCGTGCCAGCCTGAGACTGCCCAATGAGCTTCTCATTGAATGCCGTTGCAGATGGTGAAGGCGTTCGCCCGCGTGGGGGATTTGCTTCAGGTGAAGCGTTTGGAGTGGTCTGCATTACACTGGAACGAACCTGCTTTGAAATTCTACGAGAAGATAGGGGCGTCTCAGATGTCGGATTGGGTCCTCCTCAGACTTGTGAATGAGGGCATTCCAAAACTGGCAGGCTCTTAGTCATCACGTGCTTGTGGCAAAATGACGTCACTGGCAAACGGGATTAAGTTGATAGATCGTTTCAAAAGTGAAATGATATTCAGCTAGCTCATATGCAGCAGTATATATTGACTTAATCTAAAAGGGTTCTGCATGTTGGACTAGCCTGAGTTATTAAACGAAGTCTCATTGTTTTGTTTTTTGCCTAATGATATTTTACTTGGCATTTTATCTCCATAAGCTTATGCCAAGATCTAAGCCAAGACTAGGGCCAAGATGTTCAGCACCAAACAAAGGATTCATCTAGGAATTCATATTGCATACATTAATTAATCAATAATATGATTCAATATCCTATATATACTGAATATAACTGAATATGTAGGAAATTTGCTAAGAAATCTAGTAGGAAAGTCATCGACAATGACTCGACATACATGCATTTTAAAAAAATAAACAATAAATATTAGTAACTATATGGGAAAACCAGAACAGATTTGAATAAAACTTAAGAGACACCGACGGAAACTAGAAGTAAACTTTTGAAGAACTTAGTGGAACTTAACTAGAAGTGAACCTAGAAGTGAATACCCCTAATCTATATATGCCCAAAAATTATTTATTATTTCGTACTAAGTTATTTTCAAATTTGAAGTCTCAAGCATCTGTCAATCATGCACTTTGTTGGAGCCTTCTCGTAAGTCGAACTATATATGAGTCGAATGAGTCAATAGGGATAAGGGTCTGGTATTAAAGGATAGGGGATTTATTGATGCCTGCATGTAAGCACTACTAGCGCCGTTTCGTCTTATTTTTTCATGGGTAAGGATGGTTGCACTGAGCTTGTTCTAGAGCGTGTTTTTGTAGTTCTATCTTTCTAGGCGTTTTTCTATCACTGGCAGCGTGAGACCGGGGCAGTAAACGAGCTCCAGAGGTGTTATTCCCTGCCTTTCAAGTTCGGCCTGACTCACAGGAGAGCACATGCAATCCACGAACTTTCACGACGAAACGCTGGGTCCAAATTTATTATTGAATCAATTATCTCTCAAGTGGGAATCAAGTGCTTCCTGTTTGTCGTTGTGACTTCTTTGCATGAAACGGCTCTTGAAGCGAGAACCTTTACAAGTGCTTTCGCATAGCGTTGCCTATTGCAATCACCACCACGAGCGCTGCAATCCCGATCGCAGCTCCAATCACTGCAATCACGCACGCGACGACTTTCGCAATCACACCGCCGAAAATGAAAAGCGCAACGCCCCCAACGATCAGCGTGATTGCTGCAAACGGCGCGGCCTTGAGACCTTTGAACAAGCCGTCAAACATGCCTGGGCCCACTCCCTTCTGGAGGAATGCCGGGGTCATCTGGGCCTCTCCGGACCCGATTTCCAAAAATCCACCCCCGTCCCCGGCCTTGCTGACTGCCGACTTTGCTGGGTCATAAGGACACGTGTCTGCAAAGGCGTCGTCCTCCTCTGCGGTCTGAAGGAGGCTCTCGAACGACGGCCCTTCATCAGCGTTTGTGGCCACATCAGGGTTCATCATCCACACCGACAGCTTGGGGGAAAGCAGAGCGAGAACCATGAAGCTCTGATTCATCACATCCTGCATACATGCAACAATTTGTGTGTGTGTGTGTGTGTGTGTGTGTATGTGTATGGGTATGCGTGAAATGAGAAGATCACCCGTACATTTTGAGGCGGGATAGTTAATAGGATCAAGGACGAAAGCATTTGTGGCACGAGCAGGCTGCAGCTCTCGACCATGATGCCCGGCCGTGTGCAACTTAGCTTTCTTTGCTTTGATTCATTGTCTTGCTTCCTCCCTGAAAAAGCCAAAAAAATGAAGGACCATGCCGACGTGCTCCTTGCCGAGCGACACATGAAAAGACAGGAAGCACGTCCCCGACAGAGAGACTACTAAGGTTGAGAATTTGATCGAATTGTGAGAACACCGCGAAGTCTGTTTCATGAAGCCCCCTCACGCAGTCGATTTGACTCCTAGAGGGTAGAGTCGCAAAGACAAACTTAAACTGACCAGCTGAGCCATCTTTTCGTTCATGGGGTTCTTCAGCTTCATTCTGATGCAATAGGCGCGCTGCTTGGTGCTCCTCTTCTCAGCACAGACTTTCGCAATGCTCAGAGCAGACAGATGGGCAACGCACTTCTCCATCCCCCCCGTCGTAACTGCATCCATTACTTCTTGCACCTTGTCCACAATGTCATACTGCTTCTTCACGTACGCGGCTTTGCAACCTTCATTGGACTCGAGCTCCTTGACCTTCCTTTCGTTCCACGTCACGGCTGCGATGTCGTAAACCCAGAAGAACAGCTCCATTGACTTGTCCACTGCCGCATCACAGGCGTGGGGGGGGGTCGCTCTCTGCCTGTCCCTTTCTGCGAGCTGGGTGAGCGCCAAAGAGGAAGACCCCCTACTCAAGGTGGTTGTGCGGAGAGATACAGGAGCAGAAGCAACGAGGGAAGCCTGCAACATGCACATGGAAGTCCGGCACATCCGTGTAAGCCCAATTGGTAGACTGTGGACGTATGTGGAGATTGAGAGTAATGGACCAGTAGAGAGACCATTCGGCAACTTCTTTCTCCTGTGTCGTTTTTCTTCTTTCCTAGCTTCCTTTTCGCGACCGGCCGACCGCACACAGTGTCAACTGACAGATGACAAGTCAGTCAGTGAGTGAGACAGTGAGTCAGTTGGTCAGTCAGAAATAAGCAGAGAGACAGACGAACATACAGACAAACAGATGAACAAATCAGCTGACGGACAGAGAGACAAAGCGACCGAAACAGAGACAAAGAATATATAGATGAATTTCCTGGGACAGAACGAGGCACGTGTGGATGTACCTGCTGGATCCCAGCGGCAAGGGCCAGAACAGAGAAGAGCTTCATGTTGATCTGATGCTTCTTTGATTGATTATGCCTGATGAAATGTTTGATGGAGACAAGTGGAACGATCGAAGAGACGGGAATTAATGAGTTGCTTTGTTCTAGTGTCGCTCTTCCTCGGAGATCTTTGGGTGCTTCTGCAGAAGGGAGTGCAGGAGGCAGGGGATCTGGAAGAGCTTTTAAGGCTTTGACAGTCACCTGCGGATCTTGCGGAACGGATTGCTCCCACGTCAATGACACATTCAACTGCATGACGAACAAAATTCGAGTTTTATAGTTTTTTTTTCGCACGCATGCATGCAGAAAAAAAAGAACCGATCAAAATACTAAATCGCGCGGAATGCGCGCGGCCTGCATGACCATGCACCCATGCACACCGTGTGTCAGACTCTCAAACACCCATGCAGACAAGATACAGAAGGAGAGAAGTAAGAAAAGGGTAGAAAAGGGGGAGGGACAGACTCTAAGAGAGGGATTAGAGAGGGGATCTCGAGTCCTTCTGNGGGGGGGGGGGGAGGAGAGAGATCGAGCGAGAGAGAGAGGGAGGGGGAGAAGCAAACATACGGTATACATGTTTTGTAGTATTTTTTCCTTCTGTAGTTTACTGTAGTTCAATGCTATGGTTTTATACCCTAGTAGTTTATACTAGTTTATATAAGTTTATACCATTTTTTAAGACTTCTTTCAATATTTACTTATAAAATATTGTCAAAATATTTAGAAACGTTTTGAAATAAATCGAAAATTAAATGTGAAAAGCGTTTATGACGGGATATTAACCCTGGGATTAACCAGAAGTGAACCTCGAATGTTACATGCACGTCAAACATTCGGCATTCGGGCGGAAAGCCAATCTTCCGAACATAAATCTACTACTATCAATCAATCAAATCATACATAAATCCTGTCCTATCATATCTTAAGTGCTTTAAATTGCCTTTAATTTAGCTACTTGAATATCATGTTTAAATTACTATACAAATTTCATATCATTTTCTACTATATCCGCATAGCACTGATAGCAGCATGTCCTAGAGCATGTGTAACTTAGTGTCACGCAGCATGTCAAAGGAAACCTTTCCACGCACGTGCAGCTTTGCATGCAGATTGAATTCCACTCAAGTTCAGACTAAACACTCTCTTTTCAGGTGAAAAAACATTGATATGGTTTCAGCGTTCTTAACGTCAGCTCCGTACACCCATGCACTGCATGGGCATGACAAAATTGTTTTGCTGGTGTGTCGATCAGTTGATGATCTTCTCAGAGTAGTACTTCTTAACAGAGTCCAGGTCATTGAACTTGTCGATGAATGCGCTGACGGCAGGGAACTTCGCCAGAATGTCAGGGTCGATTCCTGCAGCAGCAGCAAGCGACCGTTCACTTCGATCCTCACCCACTTACTAATCCACACTCGCACACGAAAGAAAAACAGCACACGCACGCACGCATGCTACAGTGCTGGAGAGGGGGGGCGGAGTTGGGATGGGGAGAAGAGAAAGCAAAACACAGGTTTGAAATCACTTGAAATCAATCAAATAGACAAGAACACACGCACACACACACGCGCGCGCGCGGAAACAGACACACGTAAAGATGTTAAGATCTGCTTCTCTCACACATCACTCAAACAAAGGCACACAGCACTCCTTTACACAGAGCACAGAGCACAGAGCACAGAGAGAGAGAGAGAGAGAGAGAGAGAGAGAGACGGAGGGGGAGAGAGAGAGATATGCAGGCACGCGTGCACACACGAATAGAATTGAACGGAACTGCAAAAACTCTTAGAGATGCACAAGAAGCCCACCAGATAAGAAGAATACTCCCAGGGAATGAAGAAAGATCAATCCCGTTGAAGAACAATAACGTCTCCATGCAGTCTTCATTCCCACCCCCCAACGTAAAGTGTCAGAGTCCCGGACCCACACACACCATGCACAGAGCTACTGACCAAAATTGGAAGGGATCCACTCAAGTCTTGGAGCCATGACGAAATCTGCAATGGACGCTTCGGGTGTTCCTCCGATCCACCCGGAGGGGGACTTCTTGAGGATTTTTTCAAGATTCCCTGCAGCAAGACGTTTCAAAAAGAAGAAAAGCAAGTGCGTAAATAAAGTTGAAAAAAAAAAAGAATCAGCCCAGAAAAGGAGATATGAAAAAGAAGGCTCAATGCGTGACCTTTTCCAGGTGCGAATGAAATCTCACAGGTGCGAATGAATTCTCATGGATGCGAATGAGCTCTCACAGGTGCGAATGAACTCTCACAGGTGCGAATGAACTCTCACAGGTGCGAATGAGCTCTCACAGGTGCGAATGAACTCTCGGAGGTGCGAATGAGCTCTCACACGTGCGAATGCACCATCATGGGTGCAAATGAGCTCTTGTGGGTGCGAATGAACTCTGAAAGAGGCGAATGAACTCTCAATGACATGGTGGATGCGAATGAACTCTCACGCGTGCGAATGAACTCTGGTGGGTGCGAATGCACTGTCATGGGTGCGAATGAACTCTGGTTTTTGCGATTAGAGGTGAGCTGACTGCCAATAAGGTACACGGCAGCAGCAATCGAGCACACCTGGACCAACTGACCGAGATGCCTGGGCAGGACCTCATCATTGAGTGACTTCTTGATTGCAGCGTATACTGGATCTTCCGCAGAGCCAATCGCAGCAAATCCGTTCCGCTCAGCGTATCGGGTGCACGTGAGGCCCATTGTGATGTCTGCCTCCTGGTCCATGACCGCGTCAACCATTGAGGCCTCGACAGGGTCCGATGGGTAGAGGCCTGAGAGCTTCCCGATGAATCGCGCAATCGAGTTAGTCTGCACCAGAACGTGCTTCTCATCCACAATGAGACAGGGCACCTGTCCGAAGGGAAACTCGCCGCTTTCTTTTTTCTGCAAAAACGTCTCCTTGGAAATACGGATGTCCTCAAAAACCAGGCCTGCGTGGTTCATCAGCAGACGAAGGGGCTCACCCTTGCCCTTGATATCGAAGTAATAGAGCTGGAGCTTGGGTTGCTGCTTGGAGAGCATTGTGACAAGGGAGCACGAGGCTTAGGGCGCTCGGGGGAGGGGGAAAAAAAATAGTTGCAATTTTTGCAGACGGTGGTGGGGTCTCAGGAAATCTTCGGACAGAAAATGGGCCCTCACTGCGCAGCTACGTATGCTCCGCTGAATTAAGGAAACCTTGGCGACACAGAGTCACAGTCAAAGAGAAACTCAGTGAAGGCAGTGACTTAGAAGTGAGCTTGGCCGTCTCCGTCTCCAGTACGCGGCCCCGAAAGGCAGAAGTGCATGGGCGACGCCGTGCTATGCATTGCTATGCCGGCCTCCCGTTTTTGGAGACGCTTGGCGGTCGACTCATGAGACGGCGGACTCCACAGAAGAGGACACACAGGGTTTGCTTCTGTCCGACCAACAGATTGCGGTCACTACAGGGCACACAGTGAAAGCTTTCAGTTAGGCAACAGGGGAGGAATCTGAAGTGGTCGTGCCAGCGCGGAGTGTTCCCAAATAGAGGTTTCGCTCTGCATGTTCCGTCAACGCTCTTGAGTGCGCGAGCTCCTCCAGACCGCATCAGTTTGCACCTTCCCCCGACGTACGTACAGAGATGTATTACATGCCACCCGGGCCGATGGGCTACCCTGGCCCTCGTCACGTGGCCAAACCGTTCGCAGACAGGCGGACTCTCGATGACCAACAGAAGAACCCGCGGAAGATTTTCATAGGCAACCTGCAAGTGACAACAAGTGAGAAGAATCTGACGGTGTACTTCTCCCAGTTTGGTGCTCTGGAAGACTGTGTGGTTGTGATTGACAAGAGGACGGGGCAGAGTCGTGGATTTGGATTCATCATCTTCCAGCAGGAGTCGTCTGTGGAGAATGTGATGGCGAAGTCTGTGCACAGAATCGATGGCGTCGTGGTCAGTTCACTCCGAGAACGTGCGGGCTGACAGTGCACCCGATGCAGATGTCTGGGTGCATCTATGTGAACGGGGTTTCGGCGGATACGGGTCTACTCAGTGCACCTCTCCCCTCCTTTCTGTTTTCCGTCTCCTCTGTCCGTGCTCATGCATTCTGACGGTCTGCCTGTCCATCCATCCCTGTGTTGCGCATCGGCCGTGCAGGCGGACGTTCGACGTGCGGTCCCGCGAGACGAAGCAAGGCAAGAGCCTCCTCCAGACACCATTCCGCAGCCGGAAAAACTTTTCGTGGGCGGTTTGGGTGATGATGTGACGGAAGGTCAGGATGAGACTAACTCCCTTGTCTCCCTGTCTGTTGACCCCCAGACGTCTGTGGGTGTCCCTCACCCTTCTGTCTGGTTAGCCTACGTGTTTTTCTTCGGCTGATGACCTCCCCGTTTCTTCAGCTGCTTGAGACCCTCTGCCACGTGACTTGTTCGGAGCCTACGTTTGCTTCGCTCTTCTCCTGCTCACTCCCTGAGCACTCCCTGAGGCCCTCCCTCCATCCTCTGGGTATGTGCCTACGGGTTGCTTGGACCCTCTCCGCCTTGCTGCCTGCTTTTTCATGCGCTCTGGTCGATTTGTGCATATGGTGCGTGCGATGGAATTTGTGTGATAGGGAGAGCGCGCGAGTGTGTGTGTTTGTGTGTGAGTGCGTGTGTGTGTCCCGCTTTCTGTCTCTGTGCGTGTTTCTTAAAGACTGTGATTATAAATGGCTTTGTGTCAAAAATACCGTTTCCCAAGTTGTCCATTGTTCACGACCATCCGTGTGCCTTCCTTCTGAGCAGACGACCTTCGACGAACGTTCTCTCCTTACGGGACGGTGAAGGAGGTCGTGATCATGTGCGACAAACTGACCAGACGCCCTAGAGGATTTGCGTTTGTGATCTTCACAACAGAAGAGGCAGCCAACTCAGCAGTGGGGACTCATCAGATCAAAGGAAGAATGTGTGAGACGAAGAAAGCAGAGCCAAACAGAATCGGAGACGTACCCAGAGTGCCGAGGGAAATGAGGGGGGGAGGGCCGGGGGGCCCTTACAGAGGCGGAAGGGGGGGCAGGGGGGGAATGGGAAGAGGATACGGACCCCCTCCGAACATGTATGACCACGGTCCGATGGGACCAATGGGAGGATACCACATGGATCCCTCAATGGGTCGGTCGGTGGGATTGGATTTGGTTGCCTTGCTTTCTCCGTTGTTCTCTCTCTCTCTTTTTCTCTCTCTGTGTGTGTGTGTGTGTGTGCGTGTGTGAGTGTCCTTTTCTTTCTCTCCCTTTCTTTCTTTCTTTCTTTCTTTCTTTCTTTCTTTCTTTTCTTTCTTTCTTTCTTTCTTTCTTTCTGCCTCCGTCACTCCCTTTTCTTTCTGTGCTTTTTTTGTTTTCTGCATTCATTCATTTAGCTATTCATTCATTCATTCAGTCATGCATTCATTCCTTCTTTTTGATTGTGTTTCCTGCACACCTCCCTTCTCACTACAGTTTCTCACATTTGTTCGCTGTCCTACGGATGGATGTCCTCCTGTCACGTGTGCGTTCCTCTTCCTGCACTCCTTCTTTCTTCCTTTGTCTGTTCGCTTGTCTCCTCCCACCCTCCCCTGAGCGGCCGCTTCTCTCTGTCCGATTTCCCAAATGGTTTCATCGTCATCGGTGCCTTCCTTCGGGTCCTGATGACGCTGAGAGGCTGTCGCTCCCATTGTTTTCGACGTCCATATTTTGTGTTTCATGGGACTGGTCTTGATTTCTTTTCTTACTTCTTCTCTGTATTAAGTCCGTCTCTCTCATCCGCGCTCACTTCTCCGAGGTGCCGTGTGAATGCATGCAAAGTCTTGCCGATATCAACGCAACTGATGCATGCATGCAGGATACTATCCGATGGCACCAATGCCGTACGGATCCCCCGGGCCTGCGTACCCCATGCATCCGATGCAAATGCACGGTCAGTGAGTGAGTGAATGAGTGAGGGAGTGCATGGAGGAGTCGGAATGGGCCGTTTTCTGATTTCATTGCTTCTCTTACCTGCTGTTGGAAGGAATGTTCTTTTGAGCGCCCCGCTGTGCTGGTTGACTCTGCGTGGTTGCGTTCACATGATATGGCGTTCGTTTCACATGCTGGTTGCATCAGAGGCCGTGAGTTTTTGGAAGGAAGTCTGGCGAGGGAGACCCGCAATCCCTCCCGCACGGACGAGGAAGGAACGCTTTCCTTCCAGCTGTGAGTGAAGTGGAGACGTGCACTCTTGTCCACGCTGTCACATTTTTGCCTCTCCAACTTTCCTCCCCTTATTGCATTGAAGAGAATTGATGCCCCCCGTCTTTCGTGTGTTTCCTCCTTCCTTCAATTCCCCGCCTGCCTGCCTGCCTGTCTGACTGTCTGCTTCTCTCTTCCCTGCCTGTCTGACCGCAGCTCCTTACCCGCACATGCCGTTAGGAGGGGGGGGAAGAGGAAGGCCACCGAAGCCTATGAACAAACCGGAACCGCAACAACAACAGGCCATGCAGCAGCAACAACCGCAAGCTCAACCGCAGCAGCAAATGGCCATCCAGCCCGTACAGCAGACCCTGCAGCAACAGCAGCAGCCTCAGCAGGCAGTACCCCCCGTGCCGCCGGCGCAGCAGCAGCAGGACTACACAGGAGGGTTAGGAATCAACGGGGGGGTGGGGTATGGGGTACCCCAACAAGGTTATGCGACCGGTGGGGGGGGTCAGGCGACGGCTGCTCCTCAGTGGGCAGGGGGGGGAACGGATGCCTATGGACGACGTTACTGACTGAGAGGGGGGGGACGGGTGATCGACAAGGGAAAGGAAATCGCCTGACTGACTATTTCGTAGAGAGACGGAAGAGAACTGCAGAGAGAGAAAGAGATTAAGTGCTTTGGTTACGGTAAAGGTCGATTCTCTTGTTCTCTCTTTCTTGGCTGTTGCCGCCACCGTTAGTAGATGCTCACGCGAAAGAATTCTCGTGTGAGAGAGACAGAGAGAAAGTCTTTCTGTTTAGGACTTTTTGAAAATGTTCGCTCGGAAGTCTTGCGGTTGGTTTGTCTTTTTCTTCTCCTGATTAATAAAGTGTCCACGTACAGGAAAAAAGGAAGGGGGAATGCGTCAGTGAGGTCATTGTTGTCACTTGTCGTCTCGTTGAGGCAAACTACGCGGCGAAAGGAGACCAAGAACAAAAGAAGCTTTCAATGCCTGCAGGGGGGGTGTTCGTGCCTGAGGGGCATGCGGAGTCTCTATCTATGTTGGAGATCTGTTCCTTCCTTCATCCGCCTATTTTCGTCTCCGTCTTTTTGTCTGTCTCTTTCCCCCTTGTTGAGCGAGGCTCTCGGGCGAAATGCATGTTTTCCTTCCTTGTTTCGTTTTGTCTGCATTCGAGGTCCGCAGGCAGGCATGAGAAAGGCAGGTAGGTAAGTAGGTAGGTAGGTAGGTAGGCAGGTAGGTAGGTACGTGAAGGAAAGAGGAGAAAGGCTGGCCCCAGAGAGGAGCAGAGAAGAGTTACACTGCGGCTAGGGCAAGAGAGAGAGACAGAGAGGCGACAAGGGAGACAGGCTGATGTTTCAGAGAGAGGCTGCTAGACAGGGGCAGCCAGACAGAAACACAAGGCCATTGCCAAGCAGACAATTGCACACACACACACACACACACACACACAGAGAGAGAGAGAGAGAGAGAGAGAGAAATAGAAAGGGTAGATAGACAGATAGACACACAAACAGGCAGACGGGCAGGCAGAGAGCTTCGTAGACAGGAACAGGACAGGTCGGGTTTCAGACCCCTGACTCGTCCCAGCAGAGGCAGACCTGTGCAGATGGATCTCCGTGCACATCCACACTTGTCGTCTCAAGAATTAAAATACCTGTTGTTTCATACCGTGACCAGTGACAGGCAACGATCGAGTGATGATCATTGTGCTCCTTGAATATAGAGCTCATGCAATTCAAGATTGAAAGACAACTCAGCTTTTTTTAAAAAAATGATTTTTAAGAAAAGACATTGTCTTGTCGGAAAACTTGTCACTAGACTTGTCAATGATTCGGTATCAAAAAGCATTAAAAAATATGGATATAAAATCATATCACAAATGACAAATCAATGAAATCAACGAACAAATCATTGAACTGATATATAGAATGCTAGCTAGAATGACCTACGGCCGATATACTAAAAGTTGTGAAAAGAACAGAAGGAGCAAAACAATTATAGCAAATTAAACAAAGAATAAACTAGAAAGTATAACGCTAGCCTGTTATACCAGGTTAGGGCTTGGAAAAGGTGCACCCCAGAAAAGGTGCAAACCAAGAAGTTGCACCAGATGCACCTGTTTTGCACCAGATGCACCTGATGCACCTGTTTTGCACCTGATTGAATGGAATAGGGTGAAAAGTGTCAGCGTCATGGCCATGTAACGCGCCGCGGCCTTGCCCTTGCAGCTCCCCGCGCGGCCCCATACATGCAAACGTGCGCGTGTTGCCGGGCCGCGGTGCGCGGAACAATTAAATCCGGTCAGCCGATTTTTGAGATAAAAATCGGCTACAGAGGTCATGCACTGAACGCATGCTCGACAACGCATGTGCTGCATGAAATCAAGTCCATTGGAACATGAAAACCTCTTCTCTTTGCAGCATGAGAACTGTTTTATGGGCTGCCTTATATAACAGAAACGACTGCATGTACACGTATGACAACGAGAAGTGCACCAAGGTAAAAGGACCAGAACAACAGGTTTGAGTCAAGAAGCTGAGTAAGCAGACTGAGTCCGTTTACATAGCAACGACACAATGCTAAACGGTTTGCCGGGAGTAAAACAGCTTCCTCAACCTTTATTAGCAATGATCCGAGGATCAATGCCAACGCAGTGCTTTACACAGATTCGTTTTTATATGAAGAAGAGAAGCAGAAACGGCGCACACATAGGAACACGCATACATGAAGGTACGTTGACACTCTCCCTCTCGGTTATAGGTAAGGACTTTT
>JAHBMJ010000966.1:15000-37888 GCA_018398765.1 Chromera velia | reverse complement strand
AGCCCAGATGCACCCTCGTTAGTTTCCTTTCCCTTCTGCTTCCTCAAGCCCAGATGCACCCTCGTTAGTTTCCTTTCCCTTCTGCTTCCTCAAGCCCAGATGCACACTCGTTAGTTTCCTTTCCCTTCTGCTTCCTCAATCCAGAGAGAAGAAAGATGACGCAAGGCACACAAAGACAGACACAGCACTCAAAAAGGAAGGAAAGACTCACCTCAACGCCCTTGAACTCCTCTGCTTCCCTGAAGGGAAATGAAGTTGACGCACTGGACGAAGAAGAGGAGGAAGAAGAGGAAGAGGAGGCCGACGCCGCTGCTGCACCTGCCGCCCCCCCCTTCCTGCCTCTCCTTGCCTTTCCCTTCCCCCCCCCACTTGTTGCAAGAGAAGACCGAGGCATGGCCAGGATGGATGCCAGCGCCTTGTCCCCCACCTGCGTGCGTGCACCCACATCCCTCCCACCTCAGTCAGGAGTGTGTGTGTGTGTGTGTGTGCGTGCGCGCGTGCGTGTGTGTGTGTGTGTGTGTGTGTGTGCGCGCGTGCGTGTGTGTGTGTGTGTGTGTGTGTGCGCGCGCGCGCGCGCGTGCGTGTGTGTGTGTGTGTGTGTGTTTGTGTGCGCGCGCGTGCGTGTGTGTGTGTGTGTGTGTGTGTGTGCATGTGTGTGTGTGTGCCTTCGTTTCCATAGGCCCCACCACTCAGAAACACTTCATCCATATACTCGTGCACGGACAGCAGTCGAGAAACACAACCAGCTCGTGCAGATCAAGGGCATGCACGAAGCTTCTCCAGACAAAGCTCAAGAGCGCGCGCGCGCGAGAGAGAGAGAGAGAGAAAGAGAGAGCTCTTGTGTGGCAGAGAGTAGGGAAGGAAGACAGACAACAAAGAAAGATTGACACAAACGAAAAGCCCACCGCTCCAACAACCCACCTGAAGGTCATCGAGTCGTCTGCACGAAGAAAGGAAGGAAGGCAAAAAGAGGGAAGCTACATGCATGTCGCAGAGATGTGCACAGAAAGGAAACGAGCGGGGACAGCATGGTGTAGCGGAGAGAATGGAAAAAGGGCGACTCTATCAGATGTACAGAGGGATGCACGACTCCCTGCGTTCATCATAAAGGTTCACTCACAAAGCTCTGATCAGTACATCAATTAGCGTTCCGAGAAAGAAGAAAAAAATATGAATCAGACGACGAGCAGACAGACAGGCAGATCCACGCACCTCCTCTCCGAAAGAAACCCACGGAACGCCGCCGGGATGCCCTCGTAGTAAGCTCTGCGTCTCTCCCTTGAGGAGGGCCCCTCTTCCCCCCCACCTTCACCTTCACCCTCCTCTTCCTCTTCAAGCTCTTCCTCTTTCTCATCCTCTTCGTCTTCCCACTCAAGCTCCTGGCCATCTGGCTCCTTCTGTGAAGCCTCTTCTCCTTCTGCTTCCTCCTCTTCCAGATCAATCACTTCTCTTGCTTGCCCCGTTTCCCTCGTCTCCTCCGCACAGGCAGCAGCAGCAGCAGCAGCAGAAGCCGAGGGTTGCTCAGCACTTTCGCTGATTGGCGATCCCCCACCCTCATGGCCCGGTCCCCCTCCATCCTTCGCCGCTCCTCCAGATTTCGCCTTGGACTTTGACCCTCCCCTGCCGCCGCCGCTACGCCCCCCCCCTCCCCCCGCAGCCGCAGCGCCGGAGGGAGAGTAAGAGGAGGAGGGGGCCTCCGGTCTCTGTTTCGGCTTCTGTTCAGGAATTGCTTCCAGCAGCCGTCTCTTCATCACATTTGCAAGAAGCTTCTCAGCAGTCTTCCTGTAATTTGTCTCTGCCTGCTCCCTCAGTCTTCTTCTCTCCTTCAAAGTCTTCAACTTCAGCTGGGGGGGGGGACCGTCAAATACGAAGATGGGCCGAATCCGGTAGAAGAGCAACTTGCAGATGCGCCGAAAGAATCCCACCTGAATGGGAGTGGAAATGGATCATTCAATTGACGCAACATGGATCGACGTGAAAGGCCTTCGAAACAGTCACAGAGAAAGTTCCCCCCCCCCCTTGCATCCCACTAGCTAGACTGACCAAATGTGCTCCCTTGAGAATATTTCCATCCTGGTCAAACAGAGCCTTTCTGAACTGCAGAATCCAAATCGACGCATCCACTGCCACAATCTTCCCCTCCAGCGTCTCCAACTTCACCCTCCGCCCGGTGGGCGCAACCAGATCCCAGAGACCCTTCACACCCATCCCGTCTCTCTGCCGACCTTTCCTTTCAGCCGCGTTCTCGCCTCCGTTCCTCTCTCCTGATCAAATTACCCAGCCAGCTCTTCCAACCTTCTCTTCGCTGATCTCCTCGACGGGGAGGAGAGGGGAGCGGAGACGGGGAATGATTGTTACGAGGATTCCGGATGCAACACACTGGCACCGCAGCCGGAGCACGGGCGGCGCTGGACAGTTTGATTCGACAGATCCAGACTGTCACTTCTTTCTCTGTGTTCCTTCTGGTTGGGCAGGGAGAAGAGAAGCAGTCTGAGGGATGCAGAACACAAAAATTGATCTTTTTCGCAGGGGTCTACTCGAATGGCGTGGAGTGGGTCCCCCTCCCCGGAACCTTTTTTGATTGACCCTCCAGGCCCCTAGCTTCCTGCAGATAGGAGAAGAAAGGCTAATCGGTGCAACCTCTTCTCGCTCTCTTCGCAGCTATACTCGCTCAATCAAAGGATCCTCAGTGCAGCCTCCTGCGGAGCCACGGGGGCCACTCAAGTGTGATCGATTCGTCTGTTGGACAAATTCGTTCCTCAGACGCTTCTCTCAGGAGTTCTCGCAGTTGTTGACCCTTGGTCGTTGCCACAGCGTGATCAAAATGATGGGCAATGATCGGCACAGGGGTCGACAGAGAGCAATTTGACAGTGTTGGTGAGCCGAGCTATAGGAGACGCGGGAGGAGATTTGGAAAAGCGCATGCGCGAGCCCTGCCGAGCTACACATGAGCTACACATACATTGGACATGCCTCACGTTCACGCGTGTTCTGTCACTAAGACTGTCAGCACTGCATAGCACTGCACAAACCTGGCACCACACCAACACTCAGACAAACTCTGTATACACGGTTGAGGCTCAAGAGGCTAGAGGCTTGAGACTCTTGTGTTGTATGAGGTGCTGGTGGGGATTCAAGCTTCAGAGACAGAGAGAGACGAGACGTCGAGAGTGTCCTTCCTCTTTTGTGTCCGGAGTTTTCAGCGCACCGAGTTGAATCAGTTAGCCGAAGCTTGACTCTTTCTGTGGGAAGGAATAGACAGGAAGGAGTAGGGTCCGTGGGAACCTGTCGAGGTAAAGGAAGAGAATGGAGCAGAGACATGGCGGTTTGGCCAGGGGGGGGTTGTCTGAACTTCGGTTCACCGTTTTTGCTTTATGGTCACTGGTGCTGCTGTTGCTTTCAGCTTTGCCGGGAAGAGGCTTTCGCCTGACTGTCCCGACGATTCGTTCTAAGGAGGCGTCAAGACTTCAAAATTCGGCCTCGGAAGGGTTGCCGTCTCCTCCTGTCTCTGAGCCGTCTCTGTCTCTGTCTCCGTTGGACTCCGTTTCAGGTGGGACAGAAGGGGGCAAGGGTGAAGGGGCGAAGTGAGCCTTTGGAGTCTTCTGCAAGTGGATTGAACGTGTATCCTTTCTGAACATACACACACATACACACACATACACACACACACACACCAAACAGAGAGAGAGAGAGAAAGGGAGAGAGGAGGGTAAGGGGGGCTTTAGATGCACGCACACGTATGCAGCACATCCTCTTATTTGCCACACAAGAAGACAGGAATTGGGACCTGAATATGAAACGTTCAGCGTATGGATTCAGCCAGCGTAGATGTTCCTTCCTCCTTCTATCTTTGTCGCAGAGATTGTGAACGAGATCCGGTCTGGCAAGCGGTCTGTGGAGGAGACTGTTCGTCTCTCTCTCGGACGCATCAGCGCGAGTGATTTGAACGCATTTGTCTCTGTGTTTGGAGAGAAGGCCCTCAGGGAGGCAAGGGAACTCGACGAGAGACTGAGGACGGACCCGGAAACCCGAAATCTCCCCCTCTTGGGTGTGCCGGTGGCAGTGAAAGATAATTTATGCACCGCGGGACTTCCCACAACAGCAGGTTGGTGGTAAGCGATTTCTCGTTTCTTCTTTTTTGCTCTCTCTCTCTCTCTCTCTCTCTCTCTCTCTGTGCTTGCGGGTCGGAAAAACATAGCTGTCTTCTCTTTTTTGTAGTGATGTACTGAATATGTGCTCTACTAACCATTTTAGGATTTATCAATGCAAGAAGACGGTCTCCTTTCCCTCCCTTCCTACAGGGTCTGCGGTGCTTCAGAACTATATCCCCTCCTACGACGCTGCTTGTGTGGCGCGTCTGAAGGCTGCAGGCGCGATCGTGGTCAGTCACAGACAGAAGCGCTTCCTTCATTCGATCCTGTCTGGGTTGAAACTTGTTCAACAGCGTAGGAGGGTCCAGCAAGCTTAGAGAGAGTGGGAGTATCCCCTGTTGTGTTTTCATATTCTCGGTGGCTTCAAACACGAAAACGGTGTCACTTGTATTCGGTCTGACTCAAAATAACGACATCAGTCAGCACAGACACGCACAAATCATGCTGGTGGGTGAGAAGAGAAGCACATGGGCATTCGAGCTCTGCACAGGGAGGGAAACTTTCTTCGTTCATGAACGAACATTCGGAATGGGATTAGAATCACTGTGGGAGCATTCTCTCTCTTTTAAGTGCAGGTGGGCAAGACGAATATGGATGAGTTCGGCATGGGATCAACTACCGAGACCTCTCCGTACCTTCAGACAACAAATCCCTTCGACCATGAGAGCTCAGCAGGGGGGTCCTCTGGAGGCAGTGCGGCGGCGGTGGCCAACGGAGAGGTTCCCTTGGCGTTGGGTTCGGATACAGGGGGGTCGATTCGGTTCGTCATTCCAGGGGGTTGAGTGAGGTGCAGAGGGGGGCTGTGTCAGTCTTGAGACTTGCTTCTCTTGCTCAATGGCCTGTACCAGGAATGGATTTATTCGATGGAGCGCAGTCGTAGTGTTTCTTGCAAATCTTCTCTTTGTATGTGTGACTCTGAAGGGCGCATACCATTTCATAGCTGTGCATTGTTCGGAAATCAAACACTCTTTTTCCTGGTGAAACGTTGCAGACAACCGGCAGCGTGGTGCGGTCTGACCGGTTTGAAACCAACTTATGGGAGGGTCAGCAGAAACGGGTTGATCGCCTACGCTTCGTCCACAGACTGTGTTGGCCCAATCGGCAGGTCAGGCAGGGTGACAGAATGGAAATTAAGGGAAGACGGGAAGAGGCTGGCTTGATGGGGTCCCTCACAATGTGCAAGGGAATCCCATCTCGCGCCTCCGTGGGCCAGTTGTATCCTTCCTTTCTTCGTTCTTTTTTTCTTTTTTTCCTTTTTTTTCTTTCTTTCTTTCTTTCATTCATTCATTCATTTTCGTCTTTGTCTGTTCGTGTTTTTTTCCTGCTTCTCTGTCCTTCCTTCATTCCCTCCTTCCCTCCTTCCCTCCCTCCGTTCGTCTGTTCGCCTGTCCACCCATCCGAACGTCTGTCTGTCGATCTCTCTGTTGCTCTGCATGTCTCTATCTGTTATACTCTTTTCTTCATTTTTCTCGCTCTTCCATTTTCTCCGCAAGAAAGACCTCTTCCCTGACTGACTGCCTCACTGACTCACTCACTCACTCTTTGACTGTGTGTTGCAAGCAGGACCGTGAGGGATGTTGCGAGTTGCCTCTCTGTGATTGCCGGCAACGACCCGAAGGACTCGTCCTCTCTCTCCGCCCCCCCTCCCGACTTCTTGAAGATCCTAGATGACTTCGAGAAGAGTCGGGAGTGGAAGTTTGGAACCCCCCTCAAAGGCCTCCGAATAGGAATCATCGCGGAAGCCATGGACCCCGTCAAGGTGCCCATTCAACCCACAGTGGAGGAGGCTGTCAGGTTCGTTCGTTCGTTCGTTAATTCTTTTCTCGGCTTCCGGGCTGACCTGTCCACACATCCTACGCGCACGTCTGAACCAATGTGTATAAGCACATTCACATGTGCACCAATGTATTCACCAGAATGAATGTGTGTGTTTCTGAAGTAATGTTTCTCTGCACCCACGCCCCCCCCCCTTTGTCTCTGCAGCTCCGCGCTGACCATTCTGAAGGCTCTCGGTGCCACCCCTGTCAAAATTTCGTTGCCGAACCTCTCGGGCGTCTGCGGGTCCTACTATGTCACGGCCCTCGCGGAGGCCTCCTCGAATCTTGCCCGATACGATGGGATGAGGTCCGCAGACGTGAATGGATTGAACATCTGAATGGGTTGGTTGTGTAGTGATAGAGGGGCATGTCTGTCCACAGTGTTCATGGCAATTCGTAAGTGCTTTTTGTCAGGGTCGACATAATGGAAACAAGAGGTTGGCGGGTGTGATCTTGTGGCATCATTTTCCCTCCATGCGGGGGGAATGGCGCGACCTCTCTGCCAAGATTCGCGTTTTCTCTGCGTGCCAGGGGAGGAGCCTTTTGTGCACACATGAAAGAAGCCGGAGATGTGCCCTAGAGGGAAGTCTTTTTGTTTGGATTTTCCAATGGGCTCTGTCGTCACTCTCTCTTTTTGAGTGCCTGTCTCTCCTCGTACAGATACGGGAGACGGGAGACGGCGGAAATGATGCGATGCATGCATTTATTTTCATACAGAATACTTATGCATTTATCTGTTTATTTATTTTCTGTATGAAAATAAATGCTCTCTCCTCATGCAGATACGGGAGACGAGAGACGGCGGAAATGATGCGAACGAGCGTCGGCAAAACGAGAGAGACTGGACTTGGAGCTGAGGTGAAAAAACGAATTCTTATCGGTTGGTTGGGTTTTCTGTTTGTCTCTTTGTCTGTTGGTTGGGTTGGATAGGTTGGTGCCTACTGCACTTGTTGTTCTCTTTGGGGGGCAAAGCTTTCGTGGATGGGTTTTTTGCCTTTGTCTTGGTGTGTTTTTGCTTGCAAGGGGCATGTCTACAGGGCTACAGACAAAAGCAAACCATGCGCACGCACACACATGCAACTCAAACCAGATTCAGTCTCTTCCCGAGTACGCTATTATAGTTCCTGTTGATGTGTCCGCCGATCCACTTTTGTTTTTGTTTTCATTTCATGCACACACTCATCCAAAACTCTTTCCTGCTTACCGGCTTCTTCCTTCAGGGTCCTTCGCCCTCAGCGCTGGGTATTCAGACAAGTATTACCAGACCGCAGAGCGCGTGAGGGGCGTGCTCTCAGAAGAGTTTAGAAAGGCCTTCGAAAAGGCTGACGTCCTCATCTGCCCGTCTGCACCATCGGTCAGTCCGTCTGTGTATATTCCTTCCTGTTTCCTCATGCATCTGATGATCTTCACAATAAAAGAGAAAGTGTGTGAGAGAGGAGTTGTGATAAAGGTCCAGAGTTCTCTTTTATCTGTCTGCCGGTCGGCAGGCTGAGTCAAATGCATCCAGGATCACGTTTGCTCAATCTCATACATTTGGAGGTGCATGGCTCCCTGTTCATGTGTTCGTCCTGCGAGAAAGGCACATTTGACGGCTTGAGATAGCTGGGAGCAGACAGAAAAAAACAATGCGGAGGGGGCGTAACGACAGAATTTATTTTTCTGCTTGCATGTGCTTCTTTCAATCTCCCTCTCTTCTCTTGTTCCTTCCTCCCTATCTCGCAGACTGCATACCCCCTCGGTCTTGCTGGGCAAGATTCGATTCGGATGTACTCGGTCAGTCAGTCAGTCAGTCTCTTCTCTCTTCTTTGTCCCTTCCTTCCTTCCTGCCTGTCGGTAATTCATGCACGCATTCGTTTCCTTTCCTGGCTCTCTGCGCATTCTTTCGGCGGTTGGCCTCGGAGTTTCTTATTTGTTGAATGAGTTGTTGTTTCTTCGTTTTCTTTACAGACGTCAGGCGATGTCTTCTTGTTCGCGCGCGCGCACGTGTGCGGGTGTGTATGCATGTGTGTGAGTGTCAAGAAGCAACGGGAGGGAAGAGGAGTGAGGGTGGCCGGAGAGAATAGATGAAAGAAAAGCAGCAAACACGAGAGTGTCTGCCTGGTTGCCTGGTGACTCTCTCTGCACTCCCTCCCGTCCACCTTCCCTTAATTTTCCTCTTCTCCTCTTCTCTTCAGGACGACCTCTTTTTCGTGCCCGCCTCCCTCGCTGGACTGCCAGCCCTCTCTGTCCCTTGCGGACTGTCCTCCAACAACAAACCCATAGGTGAGGGGGGGAAGCGGGGAACGTCCTCGAGAGAAAGATGTCTTCGAGGAATACGAAAAAGGGCCGATTGATTAATCTGTGCCATACTTCCATTTCCTTCCCGTTCTCTCTCGGAACAACGAATCAAAATACAGACAGGCGGCTATTTGTTCAATCGTCCCTCCATGACCGTCATAGAGCAACAGTGAGTGACCAAGGCGGCAGGAGGAGGACGAATGTTGAGACCAAACGACGTCCTGGACCCCTTTCTTCTCTTCTTTGCAAACAGCTGGGTGTTCTCTCTGTTCTTCTACTTCTCTGCTCATCTCAATCCTCGGTAAATTCTCTTCAATCTTCTCACTTTACCTCTCTCACTCACTACTGGCCTGCCTGCCTTTCTGCAGGACTCCAACTAATCGGAAAGCCACTCGACGAGGAGACCCTCTTGAAGGTCTGTTCTTCTGTCTGTCTGTCTGTCTGTCTGTCTGTCTGTCCGACCGTCGGAATACTACATGGGAATTAAGGCGTGCGCAGGTTTTTGTTTCTGAGTCAGCAGGTGTTTGGGTGGGATAGCGAGTGAACGCACCAGTGAGTGAATCTGTAAGTCGATTTGTAAGAGGGCAAGTTAGGGAGTGCACGTGCGTCTATGTCTGTGTGAATCTGTGAATCTCTCTCTCTCTCTCTCTCTCTCTCTCTCTGTGTGTGTGTGTGTGTGTGTGTGTGTGTGTGTGCGTGTGTGTGTGTGTGTGTGTGTGGTGTCTATGCGTGTGCCTGCGCGTGCGTATGATACCGCACGTGTGCAGGTGGGGCTCTCGTTTGAGGACGCAGCCAAGTGGCCGGACCAGCTTAAGTCGCAGTTGGAATCTGTGAAGAGACGGAGGGCGTCGGAGGAAGATGGAAGCAAGAACGAGGAGTGGCCTGAATTTGTATCGCCCGACAAGTATGTGGCCCCGGAAGGCCTCATCGAATTTGATTAACATTCATTGAACAGCAGTTGTTCTATCTATTGACTGGTCTATCAACTGAAAACTTCAAGTCTTAGCGCTACTATAACTATTCATATGTAAGACAGTGAGTGACACTGAATGTAAATTATTTAAGTATTCGTGTCTAAATCGGGGTTCTAACTGCAATTAATGAAAATGAATCAATGAAATTCACTAGAAAATTCAGTCAACCAATCAATCAATCAATTTACAGTTAACTTAGCAGTCAACTTGAACCTGCAAGTTTACAGCATTCATTATAGGTTTTATGATTATTATGTAACTTACTATCATACATAACTTGAATTCATACTGAATGCCAGTGTTGGTTCGACTCATAGTCGTCATACTTATAGGCTCTACAGTCTAGACATGTTCGTAGTAATGTTAGAAAAGAATTAAGCTGTAGTATGTAGACTATAATGTAGTTATCATGAGTCAAATTGTCATTACATCTAATTCTAAACTCAATTAATTCAACCATACTTTCAACACAATTATTGTTATCGATCATAAGTAGTGTCACAACCTATCAAGCTATGAATGAAGGTTTAACAATAAATTAACATGCACCATGACTGAATAGTAAGTGAATACATGGAACCAGGATGTATTTATATTAATTGACTGTTTAATTCCTGTGTTTCAACATTTTTTGAAATTAAGAGGTTTAGTTTGCTAACTTTAATAAATTTTATATACCAGGGTTCAAAATGTATAATACAAAAAATTGATTCCGCCAGCTGCATGCAATGATAAAAAGGCATAAAAATACAGAGCCGGGCTGTATGCAGAGCTAGCAGACATAAAGTTTAATCTGGAGTTTAATCTTTGAACTGGTTTGTGAATTGCATATCTGTACAAAATCAATGTATTTCTTTCCTTCAACTAGGTACCCCTAAACTGCCGATACAGGTTGAATGGAGTGAAGCAGAACCTAGCGCAGAACGATACAGTCATACACGTCGGACCAACGCATGGAAGAGAAAAATTCGGATGCAGCGAAGGACCAGAACGTCCGCAGTCTGCGGAAAGACAGAAGACGAAGCAGGGTCTTCTATGCGCACCTCCCCGCTGTCCCCTTCTGTTCGCCCATTCTCCTCAACGATATTCTTCTTTTGCTTCTTGATCTCTCTACTGAGAGAGGCTTCTGCTCCGTCGACCCTTTCCTTTTTGCCGTCTACGTTTCCCAGAAAGGTTGTAGAAGTGTCCCCGTCTCTCTTCTTTCGCTTCGAAGCTCGGAACGAAGACACACTGGGGTGTTCCTCTGCTTTCATCTCTTTGCCATTTAAGTTTCCTTCTGCGGCATTGGGCGGCAAGTCTCTCTCTCTTGCTCTTCCTTGCGCCATCTTCTTTTTCTGCCACAGCTGCAATTGCACATCCATGTCAATTGAAAACATAAGTATGGATCTCACTTAATTGGCTTGATCGGTTCTCTTCCTTCATGTATCCCCACACTGAAAAGCGTACCTCGATCCACGCTGACTGACTGTGTCCGTTCAGGAGAATTCAACACAAAGATTCAACGAGTAGCCGTTGGTGCCGTTTTTTGTCCTCCCTCTTTTGCCAGCGCAACACAGAAGACGACGGCCGAAAACAAAGAAAGCACGAGCAGCAGAAGACGAAATACTTTCATGCTGCCAAAATGTCTCTACATGACCTGTGCGCAAAGCCTCATTTCACCATTTTGCAGCTAGACGTTTTCTACTGAAAAAGAAGATACACCGAGAACAAAACGAGATAGGAGGGGAAATGCACAGAAAGACGATTCTTCGCCTTTACGCAGATGGAACCATGAGACACCACACTAAAGCACAAACAGGTTGAACGAGAGAGAGAACAAAAGCAAAAGGGGGATGGAATGAGGGGGTGGCGACAAAAGGAAGGAGGGAAGTACAGCATCTGCCCCCAAGACATGTGAGTGAAGACACTTACTCTATGACAATCCTTGCACATCAGTCGGCGTTTATTTCTGTCAAAAAACAAAACATTATTGTTTGTGCCTCAGTCTACGGATAGTTGACCCACTCATATCTTCTTTCTGTTTACCTGTTGCAGTTCCAGGACACTGAATCCTTTTTCTCTTTCTGCCCTTTTCTTCTGCTGTTGCGTCCGCCTTCTTGCTTCCGAGTTTCTGTCTCCTTCTTCTCTCCCGAGCTCTCTCCCCTCAACCAAGTCTTCCTGGCAGTGCGGGCCCCCTTCTTGGTCTTTGTCTCCCATCCTCTCCTTCTGCCACAGTTCCTCCACCGTCTTCAGGAGAAAGAACTCGTCTTCAGATCTGCAGGAAGGAAAAGTTGGTTCGTGCATCCACTGCAGTCACATTCCATGCGCAAGAAAGAAAACATGCAAATCAATTGCTTCTGTTGCAGTGTGTCTGCCGCCACTCAGATGTACCGTCACGAAGAGAACTGGGACATGAAGAGGTGTTCAGCTGCCCCCCCCTCCCCATTCTTCCCACCCTCTTCTCCCACAGGCATGCACAGTGAATCGATCGATTGACGTACGTGCACAAAACCTCCACCCGATGCCACGAGGCCATGTCCTCATTCCCCCAATTCCAGTTCAGCACAAACGAAGGGAAAAGGACATCCTCTCCTGCAGCTATGAAACAGTGCATGGTCGAACGAACAAATGAACATAAAAATTACAGTCCGAATCTCGGGAAAAAAGGAGGGGGCTCGATCCGGAAAGGAAAGGAAAGAAAGGAAATGCATGATGATCCAAGAATTCATCGGTACCACCTCACAGACAACAAACAGGACACGCAGATATGCATGCCTTCAGATTGCGTGACTCATCCTTTCTTCTCTGTCACGCAACCTGATAGACATACATACAGCACACATGCAGCCAAGCAGAGGATCGATACACCTACCAACCTGATCCTGACGCAGCTGCAATCCTTTGTCTTCCTTTCCCGTCCACCTCGACTGAATCTTCTTCCCCTTCCTTCTCTTCTTCCTCTTCTTCCCCTTCATGATGCAACACGGCGTCGGTCTCTCTTTCTTCTCCCTCGTCACCTTCCTCGCTCCCCTTCCCTCCTTCACTCCCTTCCTCATCCTCCCCCTCTTCCTCTTCCTCTTCTTCTAGAGAGGAATCTTCAGAAGAAGATTCAGAAGGCTCCGAGGAGAAATCAGAGGCGAAGCAACCAGGAGCGTCCCGATCCGGTTCCTCATCGCTGTACAGCCCCCCACCACCCAGCAGTGTGGTCGTTTTCGACGCATGCTTAGTGCCGCCTCGCCGCGTGGGCAGGGGAACCATTGCAATGGAAGAGACGGCAACAAAAGTCAGACGCATAGACAACAGCTCATCAGTCTCAAAGGGGACACCTGCAAGCCGCAGCGCCTCCTCTGCCTCCCTCTCCGCATGTGTGTCTAAAACTTCCGTTCTTCCTTTCTCCCTCCCAAGTGCCCCCCGTCGCCCTCTCATCCTGACCAACGATCGGATGCGACGAGTCCTTTTCTTCGTTTTGCTAGCCGAGGAGACGGAAGGGGACGAAAAGAAGAGGGCGGGAGGGAGCAGATCCCGAACGTGGAGGGACATGACCTGTAAGCAAATTCAAACAATTGAATTAAGCCGCAGGGGAAAAAAGAGGTGTCACGTAGGGGGGAAGTGAATGAACATCGTTTTGGTAGATGAGAAGCCCTAATGATTGCATTGCAGAGGACTGATTTCTGTTTGCATCTTGGGCATACACTTTTGTCCTGCAACGTATCGCATAACACATCAGAGAGACACAGGTGGTGAGGTGAGGCAGGCAAGTGACATGGTGAGGGGGTCATGGTTTACAAGAAAATCTTTTGTCGTCACTAGGAGATTATCTGGACATGCGATTTTGTGCTTTGCAGACTGTTGTTCAAAATATTGGGAGAAAAGGAAACAAGTCAAAAGGGACAAAAGCATAGGATCAAGGAGTAGAGAAATCAAGGCACATAGACATGAACGTACACCATGCATGCATGCACCTGTTATGTAATTTCCTTCTTTGCTTTGCACCCAGGAGGCCAGTCTCCTGACCAGCAAAGATCTTCGCTTTTGCTGCACGGCTCCACTTTCACTAGCATGCTTACAGAATCCACTCATTTTCCTTCCTGTTTTGATTTTCTTTTCTTGTTGAGACAATCAGATTGATACAGGATTGCCCAAAAGGACAGACGCAGGGACTGACTGACTGACCTTCCGCTTCATTTCCTCCAGAGCCCTCTCTGCGACCTCCACGAACTTGGAGGAGGAGGACGGGTGTCGGCCCGGGCACTCTCGTTGCTGGCCTTTGCGGGAAGGCCTCTCAAACGACGAAGAAGAAGAGGAAGAAGAGAAGCTTGTGCTCTCTCCCTTCGCTTTTTTCTTCTGAACTTCTGCAAACGTTGCCGGGGGTCCTGCTGGGATGTCCATTGAAGACCTGCGTTCCAGAGAGAAGCGGGCATAGGTCGAGCGTGGTTGCACCAAAGAGGTGCGACCAAAAGCGAAAAAGAAGAAGAACCCCAAACGAGATAAAAATCAAAGAATGACCGAAGATGGAAGCAAAAGGGCATGAGACAGGCAGGAGACACACGTACTCAAAAAACGAAAAAGACACAAGAATGGAGGGCAAGACTCCATCATGAGTTTCGGTCCGCAATGCACGCAAAGAGAATATGGACGCATGAAAGATCGATCCGTACATTGATCACTGTGTTCGTGCGCGTACAATGCAGTATGAGATTCGGAAGGCCCACCGCAAAGTCTCGCTCTGTTGCAGTCTCTGTCTCAAGGCGTCTCCCCAAAACTCCGCCCAGGAGCCCCCGACCAGAGAGATGTTGATGCTCAGAGAGTCAGAGAGGGCCTCCACCTTGTGCCACATACCTGCATGCATGTACACACATGCACACATACATACACACAGAAGGGGGGATCTGCCCACCCAAACGCACAAGACAAGGCGGACAGAAGGACGGAAGAGGCTCGCAAGGAAGGAAGGAAGGAAGACCAGCGACTAGGCGACACAGCCTGCTGTTAGTGGATTTCTTCCACCTTTTCTCTCTCTGGTGTATATTCTACTTTAGGCAGCGGACCGCGGGGTCACCGGGAACATCAATCCTATCCTGGGAGTGTGTGAATGTGCGGGCACAAGTTTGTATGTTAGCTCATTTGTGTGTGTGTGTGAGAGAGAGAGAGAGAGGGAGACACACACACACACACACACACACACACACACAGAGAGAGAGAGAGAGAGAGAGATCGGTGAAAAGAAGGGAATGGAGGTTTCCAATAACACCGATGTTCCTCCCTCATTGTCTCCGTTCCTGCCTGCCTGCCTGTCTGCCTGCATGCCAACCTGCAGGGAAGTAGAGGACGTCTCCCGGACCCAGATCGACAACCTGTGCGTGGTCGTCGAATGATTGGGAGGAATGCGTGGGGTCGAATTCGAAGAGAGGGCTGGCGTCCCTGTTCACTTTTGTCTGCAGGAGGAGAGAAAGGGACACAAAGAGAAACGGCGGTCGGGGAAGAGGGAGAAAAGAAGGAAATGGATGACAAAGGAAGGAAGGAAGGAAGGACGTCTGTGAGAGAGCAGATCAAGAAGGATAGAGAGGAACGCCCCCAAAGAAAGATGGTGGAAGGAAAGCGTTGGGGAAAGGAAGGAAGAAGGGGGGGGGCGAACACAAAACGCGCTGAAAATGTACGAAAGAAAAACAGGTGAGTGAGACGAGAGATGAAAGGAGGAAAAAAATGTTTGTGATGAATTGATAACTGAAGGATTGTTTCAATGAATAAATGAATCAATCAATCAATGGATCCATCCATCCACCAGTCAATCGATCAATCAATGCATCCCATCAGGTAACGAACAAAGAATGAAAAGAAGGAAAGCAGCTGCTAAGGAGGAGCAGAAAAACGGAGCAAAGAGTCTAATAGACAAAACCAAGACCTGACCTGTTGTTCCCTCACGTCCAGGGTCGCATAATGAGGAGTTGCCCCTCGCAGTGGGTTTCGAACTCTCATGTCTTTCAGCCCCCCCCCAATAGTTGTGAAAGAAGAAGAAGAAACAGAGGACGACGGAGACGTTGACCAAGGTCCCCCAAGGCGCCAACGTTTCGTGCCGCTCACCTGTGTCATCTCATCGATCAATCACTTACAGAAAACAAAACAGAAAATGTGTTTGCGTGCACAGGCTACATGGTTGGATTGTTTCTCTTCCCCTAGAGTCTTCCGGTCGATGTGTCGACACTTTTTCACACACAAACGCACACACACACAAACGCACACACACACCCACACCCACACCCACACACACACACACACACACACACACACCCACACACACACAAGCACACATATCTATCTATCTATCTATCTATCTATATATATATATACACACACACACACACACCGCAGATTCATGTGTGTAGGAGGGGAGACAGAGTGCAAGTTCTGACTCTACGGTTTTCTTTGCTCACACTGATGCAAAAACACAGAAGCAGAGAACAGGCCCGACACCCACAAGGACAGTGCTGGAAGGCAACAGAAAAACCAAACAAATACCACATCCACAAACTTTTTTCTTTCGTCAGTCTTGCAAAGCAGGCAAGCAGCAAGCAAGGAAGTGAGCCGCCAGAAAGAAAAGCGCCGAAGTCCACGAAGCACTTCCTCGCTCTGTCTCCCCCCCACACACACAGCAATGCTAGTCTAACAATTGCGCACACAGGCAAATTGGGGGACTCCGACTCCCACACATGGCGCAACAATCTGATCATTTCCACCCACCCTCCCAACACTGCAACTATCCAATAATACGCATGCATGGTTGGACACTGATGCACGCACACATCAAAACTCTCTCTCTCCCTCTCTCACACACACACACGTACGTGTGAACACAGACGGACGGACGGGAGCATGCACACACCCATCCGTCCAAAGAGTATATATATGCCGACATGCCTGCCTGCCTGCCTGCCTGCTTACCTGCACGGTGAAGTTCTCCATGAAGTCGAAATGCCAGCCTGTCACGTGACCCTCCCGGGAGACGAATGTCTCCATTTCGCCTCTTCTTTGTCCGTCTGCCCATATGGGAAAGGAAAGGAAACGGGTTGGCAACGGGGGGGGGAACAGGGAACAGAAAGGAGAGCAAACAATTAAGCAGGGACCACCATATTAATAAAGCAGGGACAGACATTTGTTTATTTGCGCACATTTATGCACACACGCGCAGACTCTCTGTCTCTCCCCCTCTCCCCCCCCTCTCTCTCATACACTCACGCGTCCATGAACCAACAAACGAAGGAACGAAGCATAACAGGGCACAGTGATAGAGAAGAGAAGGCACCCTGGGGAGGCAACGCAACGAGGGCACACACAAATCACAATTCTCCTCTCTCCAGTTGGTTCAGTGCAAGAATAAATTAAATGTGCTGAAGGCAATCCACGGCAGTTTCCGCTGTGCTGGCCTACCTGCAAAAGCTTTATTTTCAATCGAAAAAAAAAGTCCCCTGTGCCGGCCTTCCTACCTGCGAAACGGCAAGCTGGTGGCGTGAAGAGTCTAGAGGCAAATGAGGGTATGAGGAGGTCATGGAGAGTTTCGGGAGCTCGGAAGTAGAGGGAAGCGCCTGCAGCTAGGCAGATTCATCTTTTCGGGGGGGCGTGCAAGAGGAACAGACTTCACACAAAGTGAGCGAGAAACGAAGAGACGTAGACATGACAGAAAAGAAATGCGCAAACTGCCCTCTGCTCCGTCGACACGAGCAGGTCATGCGGGTGGGTGGGTGGGTCAAACAGCTAGAGCAAAGTGCGGAGCAACAAGACAAAACGACCACAGTTCAGGTTTTTCAGTGGTAAAACTGAAGGACGAACTTCGGAAAACAAAACCGCATCGAAAAAAAAAAAGGTGATGGTGTCTGGATTCAAGTACAAAAAAGAATGAAGAATGTCTTTCTTTACCTGCGCGGTGGCACAGAAGGGCTTGGTTGTCGTCAGCCTGAAAACTCTCAATCCTTGTCTCGGAGTCTTTCGTCTTGTGATCGTTTTCGGGATTCACAAGGGCGTTGCACCCTGTGGAGGAGGAGGAGGGAGAGACGTGGTTGTCCGCTTTTGTCTCTTCTTTCTGTTTGTCGTCCTTCGGGTGCTGACGAGAAAGCGGTTTCATCCATACGTGAATCGCCCTGCATGCATGCATCATCGTTGCATCCATCACGCAACCAAGGTGACCAGACTTGTGTCTAGTTTTCATGTTCGGGAAAAGGGGAAAAAGAAAAAAAGAGGCGAAAGAAAGGTTTTTAAGGCTTTCGTCCCTTTTGTCTTCGTGTCCCCCGTGTCCTTCTTTTCGCCTGCATTTTTGGCCTTCCTTTCTTCCGTTTCCCACAATCGTGTTGCCAACACGGAGGAACAGAGATTGTTGTTTGTTTCGTCTGTATTGCTGGAACTCAAATAATTGACCCTGTTTCTTTCTTTATTTATTTGTCTACTTTGTATGTTTCAATCTTACTTTCTTTCTTTCTTTCTTTCTTTCTTTCTTTCTTTCTTCTTTTTTCTTGAGCCCCCTCCCCTGCCAGCCCTGAAAGATAGACCGACCGATCACTCATCTGAACCTCTTTCTACAAACACATGCAGGAGCAGTCAGATCATGCATACAAGCGCGCGTGTTTCCTTTCTCTCCTCTTCATGTTCCCTCTGTCCCCTCCTTGAATGGCTGACTGTGAAGGTGAGTTTTCGAGGAGCTTCTTCAGGTTGCCTCCAAACAGCAAGTCCTGCTCGCATGCATGCAGGCAGGCAGGAAAGAACGTGATATGAATAAAAAGGGAGTTGCTGCTAGCAGAAAGGAAAAAGACGAATTATTTGGGCATTGCTGCACTGTGTCAAATAAGAAGAAGGCCGTGATTCAACACAAACAATCAAGCACTCCTACAAGGACACTGAAGCAGCAGTGAGCTTTCAAACAAGAAAATTCAAATTAAGGCAAGACCGCAAGGGCCATCGAGCAATCAGGTCAAGTACACGACGAAAAAAAGAACCAACAAAAATGCTGCCGAGAGGAGAGGGGAAGAGACGAAAAAGAGCAGAAAAGAATTCGAAGGGCGCCCAAGGACAGGTGGGCAAGCGCAGCCTGCCTGGCCTCTCTGTCTGCATTTATTTCTTCAGCATAAATCCACTCAAAGGCATAAAAAGACAGGCAGCAACCAAGAAACCACACACCCAAGCGACTGACTGACGGCGATGGGTTCCACCCTCCTGACCCCCCCTCCCAGAACAGACACAGCTTTCGTTTTCCAAAACTGAGAGAGAAACTGCATGCATAAAGAAAGGGATGAGATGTCGGGGAGAGAGAGTGCCCGCAGAAGTCGAGTATGCATGTGGAAGCCAGGAGAAAGGAGAAGCAAGGGAAGAGAGAGAGAGAGAGAGAGAGAGAGAGAGAGAGAGAGAGAGAGAGAATGGAAAGAGAGAGAGAAAGAGGAGAGCGAACTGACTAGAAAGTCATGTGCCGAAATTCAAAAGCCCAACACTGATTAGACTGCCGGGGAAAATCAGAAAGAGAAAGAAACACCGCTCTTACCTCGCCCATCGAGACAGGATGAAGGAAGCTTTCGAGAAGACGGTTGGGAAGGGGGAAGAGCACGTGACTGCATGCACAACAACACAAATCAGACCACAAAGAAACCAGAAACGTAAACGAAAACTCAAACAGTTACGCACACAGGCACACAGGCACACACACACACACACACACACACACACACACACAGAGAGAGAGAGAGAGAGAGAGAGGCGCACACACATGAGTACGCTACACACCGAAGAAAGGCAGCAACCACATTTTCAAGTTGACGGAGGGGTAAGCGTAAGATTCATTGTCTTTTTTAAAAATAAAAAAATCTGTTAGGAAACGGGCGCGCAGAGGGTCGCGTGTTCCATATCAATGGGTTTGTATCAGCCTGGACGAAAGTGTTCACTCCCTTCACTTGCATGGATGCCTGCCGTGATAAGCCCGGGAAGCGTATTGAGGCACACCGACGCTAGCACTGACGCATGGTGCTGCCGTCTGGTTGAGTGTGCACTGACCGGGCGTACAAATGTTCGTGTGTTGGGGGCACCTGTTTGCTTCCACACATGGATTCCGTCCCCTATACACAGTCCAAGGTACAAATCGACAGACCTGTCTTCCTTGGCATTGTCCTGAAGTTTCCAGACAGTGCAGTAAGCGCCTTCTTCTTTCTGTGCTGGGGGGGTCTTCTTCTTCTTCTTCTTTCCCCCACCGCCTCGCTGCTCCCCTTGTTGATTCTCCTTCTGCTTCTGCGTCTTTTTCGTCATCTGTCAAAGAAAGTGAGACCTGCCTGAGCTTTGCGCGTCTCTCTCTCCTGAGGGTCCAACTGGCTGATCGTGCAAGACTGGGAGAGATACGCAGTCACACACGTCTTACAGCTTTTCTCCGTTAGTTGAGAGGAGCGGGTCAAAAGAGGTCAATGGCAGAGCGATGCCTTCGATTCATCCAAGAAAAGAGGGCAGACAGAAAGATTCAACACACAAGGCGAGTGATCCCCGATGCGAGAACAAAAGAAAGAGAACCGTCTAGCCGAGGAGACGGGGAGACGGGGAGACAGCCGCAGATCGAACAAGAAGGGTCGTGAGAATCAACCAGCCTTCGAGAGGGGCAGACAAGTTAGCATGGCGACCATGAAACAGAGTCCGCTGCAAATTCGATCTGAAGCAGTTGAGCCGAGCATTTATGTGATGCAATGTGATGGATGGAGCCAGTCCGGCAAACTGGAAATATCTGAGTGGAACCCGCGTCACGTAATCTGGCAAACAGTGCATGAAACGTGCCGTTTGAGTCCCGCGCGCCCTCGAGTCGATCGGCCATGCATGCATGCGCATGCATTGAACCCCCCCATGCATGCATGCGCGCGTGCATGCATGCAAGTCAAATGTTTTGACTGACCTTCATGATGCATTCACAACTTTCGTGAATCACAAGAGTCAGCTGTACCGGAATATCGCTGGAAAGATACTTTGTGAGTTGCTGGCATTGTCTTTCACAAGTCACGTGTGTGTACTTGCGTGTCGATGGACACCAGATTCTCGTGAGAATTAAGCCAGCTCTCAGCAGAGTCCCCCTGTTTGCGTGCGGACGTCTCGAGCAACGCGTACATGCAACCTAGCATGCAACCCATGTCTGCCTCACGTGGAACCACGGGTGGAAGCCGTTGGTGGCACCAGCACTGCCAGCACTCTGTGAACGATGTGTTGGACGCGGCAGTAGAGAAAGAAGGCCTCTGCCCGCACGATGGCCAGAAGGTCATCGTGCAGTATCCCTTTACCCACCCACGAGGAGATCCCGAGAGGCAGATGATGAGAGAGAAAGTCAGGAAGGACATCCAGACATTCCTGATGGCAAAGGGAGCGTCAAGGGAGGAAGCTTGCCTCCATGAAGACACGTGGTTCCTTCAGGGGGGACAAGACGGGGAAGTGAACACAAGAGAAGAGGAAGAGGACTTTGGGTCGGCCCACTTCGTGTTCAAAAGAGCACGAAGTGTTATCAAACGGGGGGCGAAGTACGACCTTCTTGTAGACTTATTGAAGAAACAAGAGGAGTACGAAACCCCCGAGGACGAAACATTTGCCGCCAGACAGCTAGACGTGAAGCTGTCGACGGGGTATTTTGTCCGACAGGCTGTCAGAAGTGCAGGGCAGAGGTAGCGAGTGATCACAACGATCTTCTGCGTCTGATGGGGGGGAAACCTGTCAAGCCTGCCACCTGCAGTGCTCTAGGGGTTTCTTTCGAAACGGACGAGGAAGGTGCCGTTATTTTGGTTGGACAGCTCTCTGTTCTGTTTGACGGCGATCTTCTCGATCGTCGTCTTTTTGACACTGCATGCCCCTCAACCCACTCCCCCTCAGGTATTCTCCCTTTGATGCAGAAGGAGGATGGAGCGGGAATCATCAACCAGGCACCGAGATGTGGTGCCCTGCTCAACATGTACCTAGAAACGATCCAGGGAATCTCTCTGCTTCTCTCCACCCTCCATGAGGAGTTCAACGTGGTCCACCGCGACATCAAGGACACAAACATCCTCGTGAAATGGAGGTCCACTCCCTACGGACCAGGAAAAATTTTCAAAAAAGCCTTAGGCGATTTCGGGCTCGCGGGCCGATACGTCAAGGTCATGCGAAAGAAGAAGAAGGGGGGAAAGCGAAGGACGTCTGTGGTGACGTATGGGGTGGCTCTCGACCAACCCTTTGGTACGCCAGGCTACTATGATCAAGAAGACGTACAGAAGTACGTACAAAGCGCCCACCCTCCTATTTCCCCTGATGTAAGAGCCCTGGGGGTGACTCTCTCTTCTATCCTCTACTTCTGCGTGGAGCAGATGGGGGGAGAGAGTGGAGACCAAAGTCGTGAACTGTCTGAGAGACTCCGTCAGTCTCTCGTTGGATAGCTGATCGAGAAAAGCAAAATGACAGACATGACTGCAAAAGAGGTCGCAACTGCTCTTGGGGTGATTCGCGCCAGCGGTCAGTCAATGCTCTTTCCATGCCTTTTTTTCACCGTTAACAGAAGGTACTTATTTGTTTGACAAATCTCTTTTCACCCTCTGGTCCTGAAAGGAGAAAGCTCACAATCGAAGTTTTTTTTTTACATCTCTTTGCCTTTCTCTCATCCAACAGCCACAGTCATGAGGGTCTTGGATCCTTTGTTTCACTGTGTTCTTTCGTTATGCTCTCTTCTCTCTGATTTGTGCAGAAAAAGAGATG
Organism: Chromera velia; assembly: GCA_018398765.1. Taxonomy (NCBI): domain Eukaryota; family Chromeraceae; genus Chromera; species Chromera velia. The sequence continues at coordinate 15,973 of JAHBMJ010000966.1, read as the reverse complement.
CCATTCGTCCTCGGGCAGACGGATACGCCTCCCTCACAGACTCTCGATGAGCTCATGTCGGTGTAAGGAGCTCGAGCGGGCTATTTCGAAGGCGCAGAGCATTAAAGGTTTGCTTCATTCCGCTCTGAGCTCGTCGACCTGCGGTTCTTCTGGGTCATCGTCACCTAGAAGACGACGAAGCAGCACTATGAGTGCTGTACTCACGCTGCCCGACTCCTCTCCTCTGACAGTGTCTCCTCTGCAGGATACCGGTGTCTCCGTTCCCCCTCTGACCGCCGAGGGAGACGATGAAGCTAACGATGTCGTCCTTCCCTTTCACGAATGAAGATAAAAATCTTCTCTCTTGGCCGCACGGGCCTTCGAATTTCAGTCAGAAAGAACACAAAACGGCAGTAGACCTTCGTGACAAAAAAACAACAAGAAAGATCAACGTTCTTCCACTCAGGGCACGTGGCCCTCGCGACTCTCACATCGTATATGCCACATGTGAGTTCTTTGCATTCGGTTGATGCAAGATGATCCTGTACTTCGTATTTGCTGTATGATGGTCATTGCACTGCTCTGCACGGCACGTGTTGTGCCTCTCTCCCCTTCACAAAAGAGAGAGAGAATCGACAGTCTCTAACTTTCCGTAACTTTCTTCTCTTATAGTTTTGATTCACAAGCCAAGAGGAAATAAAGAGACGTTCCCCTCGCCAGATGGCGGACAGATGAAGAAAGATGCGTGCAGACATGTTCTTTCCTTAAAATTCAGTCTTTTGTTTCGTTCGTTGTTTAGTTCTACATTTATGTCACTCATTTTTTTGCCTGCGATTTTGTTTGTCGTTTTCCTGTACTTGCTGACAAAATTTGTTCAAGAAGGTACAGGTACAGGTACAGGTGATGGTTGGAGGCAAATTGAAAAAAGACAAGAAAAGGAGGTGCAAAACGCACAGATGGGAGATTTCGGGGTCGCGAAACAGAAAATTCGAAA
>JAHBMJ010000966.1:0-10000 GCA_018398765.1 Chromera velia | reverse complement strand
ACGATTGACCTGCAAACACATCCATCAATCCATCCATCCATCCATTCGGGCCTGCATTAAAAAAAGCAAAGAAAGAAGAAAAGAAAGAAAGAAAGAAAAAAGAAAGAAAGAAAAAATCGATGACTTCCTTCCTTCGTTCCTTCCTTCCTGTCAAAGCAAAGACGGACGACAGCTAGGGGGAGGGAATCCCCTGCCATGCAGCCAGTTTGTTCGCTGAATTCTTACAGCTAGGCAACAAAGAAATGCTCTCTCTAGCTGTCTCTGCGTGCTGCTCTCCCCTCATTCCATTCACCTGCCCGTACACATTCCAACTCATTGCAGAACAGGAAGGCAGGCAGACAAACAGTTTTCTTCTTTTCCCTCCTTCTTTCTCTTCATCCATTCATATGCAGAAGACAATAAAAATTAAAGAAACCATGGAGAAAACAATGGTAGGCCACTCAGACAACGTGGGCGCGGGGCCCGGAAAATGCAGAGTCAAGCGCCCCTGACCTCAGACAAACTGACAGACAGACTGTGTGTACTGACAAACTGTATGTACTTACAGAATATATGTTTCTTCTTCTCCCTCCTTTTCTTCATGTAGAAAACAGACAAACAGACACACTATATCGTCTTTTCTTTCCCTTTTTCTCCTTCTCAGGCAGACAGACAGGCAGGTGAAAAGCAGACAGAGAAATACTAGGCAAGAAAGAAAGGAAGGAAACAAGGAATTAAGAAAGATATACAAACAGAAAAAGACGGACTGTACGGCAGACAGTCAGCCAGACGGAGAGACCGAAAGGAGGTGGAGAGGGAGAGAGAGAGAGAGAGAGACAGACAAAGAAAAAAAGAAAGAGAGGAAGAGAAGAGAAGAGAGGAGAGAAGAGAAGCGGGAAAATCCATACTGCAATCGGCCAGACCAAGCCAACGACGTAACATTACTTTCGCAGGGTCGTATCAAAGTCAAGATCTCATGCGGCTGTCACCCAGCGAGAATGCTCATACACGTACGTGCCAAGTCACGCATGCACGCATGCACTCACCTTTATCCTCCGCCTCCTTTGCCATCCGAGCGGCCTCCTGTTGAGGGTTGGGTGCGAGGGGTTCGTCATGCGCGGGTAACCTGTTCTCTCTGTCCTCGGCCTCCTTCTTCTTCTTGTCCTGCATCACCTGCACGCACACAGATAGATATATATGGAGAGTGTGGGGGAGAGAGAGAAGAGGGACATGCAAGAGGGGCATCCACATGATGACGGCCTCCCTGCTTGTCTGTCGCTGGAAAGGAAAAGGATACGCGTTCTTTTCTTCCTCACGCTTGCTCATGAAAATCTGCTTTCTTTTCTGCGTCTGGCGTTTTTCAGCAGACATGCAAACATACCGCCGCAGAATAACGGTGCGAGAGAGGGGGCAGAAGCCAAGAGCTATGGACCGGGATGGGGGCAGAGAACGACGACCTACAGGCGCAAAGTGGGCGGACGGGATTGGGGCCAGAGAAAGAACGAGGCAGCCTGATATGAATCGTCACGGGAGGGAGGGGGAGAGAGCATCAGCGCCCCCCCACAGACACCGAAGATAGCGGTTGGCTGACCTTCAGGAGAAGCTGCTGCTGAATCTGTGCCTGAGTCATCTTCTTCGGGGCAGCCTTCCCTCCGGAGCTCCCGCTTTTGGAGGGCGCATTTGCGTGCTCATCTTCATACAATGATTTCAGCTCAGCCTTTTTCGCTGCCTGATCTGCCGCCTTCTTCTCTGCCTCGGCCTTCCTGTTAAGCTTTCTGTTCGCATGCTTGTCGTCATCTCGCCACGCTGCATCCTCCGCCCTCTGCGCGTCCTCAGCAGCCTTGCGCTCGGCAACATCTGCTTTGCGCTCAGCTGCGGCCTGAGCCTTTGAGTTCATTCCTCCTTTCTTCGGCGCCATCGCTCCTGCCTTCTTCCCGTTCGTTTTTCTCGCTTCAACGGAATGGGTGTGAGCGGGGGCACAGCCACCTGTTGGCGTTCACCAGGTGATCTTCTCTTGGAAGACGTTCACAAAGAGTACGTACACCTGTGGCAGACGTCTCTCCGTCTCTTTTTGATTGATCGTAACTTCGCAACCTTCAGTGGTTGACACCAGCTGCCCAGGCTGACAGGAGCGTATCAGGACCAGGGGATGTGTGCCATTTGTCTGCACCCAACCGACTATAATAACATCCACTTGGCAAAAAAGAAAAGCATATTGAAGAGGTCTCATGGTCTGTGTCAATTTGATCGACGGGGTTCGGCGCGGAATGTCGGCGCCGCGCGCAATCGATCGAATGATCGATCACTGCATGCGCGCGGTGCGCCGCCGGCACCGCGCGAAGAGATCGCGCCGCCGCGCGCCACGACACACGCAGGCAGGTGACGTAGTCTGTTGAGACGAGACGAGTGGAAACGAGACAAGAACCTATGCAAGAACCCAAAGTGACCCTAGTGTACCCTAGTGTACCCTAGTGTGTGACTCCATGATTCGGGTGATGAATCGATATTGGTTCTACAGTGGTAGGTAGCGGTAAGCCTAAATGATCAACCTTTTTTTTTTTTTTTAAATAGTTTGTTCTAGTTTATTCTTGTAGAACAATGAATAACAACTTATTGTTTGTTATTGTTAGTTATTGTTATTGTAGTATCAGTACTAGTAGTTGTTGTTTTTGGTGGTGTTTTTGTTGTTATTGTTATTGTCATTGTTCTTATTGTTATTGAATCCAGTAGATAGCTTGAACTTAGAGCAGCGGTATTGGCAGTAAGCCGGGATAGTTTTGTACGGTCCGATAGTGATCTCTAACGTATTCGGTACAGTTTCAACACCGCACTTCATTCGCCGTCTCGGCGGCCTTCGAACTTGATTTAATAAGAATGAAACCGAATTGATTTATTGAAAGTGAATTTGCATGGACCTTTTGTCAATCGCGATAGAATATGTGATTTCATCAGATTACATCAGATTTGAAAAGATTGAGTTCGGAGAGACTCCGATCTAATTCTAATTTACACAAACCTTTGGCTTTAAGCCTAAGTCAAAATACCTCCTACGAAGACATAATTTGTTTGACCATAAAAAAAAATATATTGAATTTATATATACACTGTTATTATACCCACATATTGACAATCTTTTTTTAACTTTTTAAGAAGTTCAAAGCTAACTTAAAGCATTACAACTTTTGTTTCCTAAATTTTTACATATTTTTAGATGATTTTCTTATATATTTAGATTACAATCGGTAACAATTTGAATCACACCGTTACTCACCACTAGATACCGCTAGCAGCTCTATAGTCTAACCATTAGGCTCTCTTTAGACCTTTTGAGTACCTTTGAGTATAAAAAGAAAAAATGAATTTTACACCTGGAGAGTGGATTAGAGGTCTTGAAATAGCACCTCTAGCCCCCCTACTTTGGTCAGGACCTGTCGTTTGTTGTCTGTCCCTTAGATCATCTACGTATGAGTGCGTACTACCTCGATGATGGATTCTTGAAAATTCTGTCTCGCTTCTCTCCCGTTACTGCATTCTCTTTGACGGCAAATCCTTTTGCTTTGTTGATTTCTCTCTCCCTTCCCGTTCCCTCCCATCCAGACCGCAGAGGCAGCCTGCCCCCCCCCGAACCCCCCCACCCCCCCACCCTCCCTCGACCATGCAGTCAATGAATGCATAAATCTATCCCTTTATGGTCATTGTAGACAAAAAGCAGCTGCTCAACCTGCTTTGAGAATTTTCCATATTTCCTGTAAAGAAAGAAAGGAAGAAATGAAGAAAGAACGGGCGAGCGGACAACAGACAGACAGGCAGACAGACAGACAGACAGAAAGAAAGAAAGAAACAAGGGATCGAGAAGTAAACAAAAGAAGAGGAGCGCTACAATGAATTAAGGATATTTCCTTCTTCTCTCCCTCCCTCTCCCTTCTACGCACCGCCAACCTTTCGGTTTCGTGTCAATCCTTCTCGAGAAAGTACAGCAAGCAAGCAAAGAAATTACCGATCGACAGGATTGCGAACGAAGCAATAAAACAGGTATGCTATCTGGGTTGTATCTACTCCAACAGAATATCCTCTCTCTCCGGTTCCCTCTCCCCCTTCTCTGCGTTCACGTTCACATTGCCTCCCCTCAATCGAGGCGAGAGGGACGAAGGCAGAGGTCCCTCAGGATTCACAGGCATCCAGTCAGGCTTCCCCACGCGCACAAACGAAGGCATGATCAGAATGCCACACGCACCACACACCTGCACGCACGCACAATATTGATACGCGTGCACGTTTGTGCTTATACGTCATCAACAATTGCGCATGCAGATTCAGAATTGCGACACGTCCCATGGAAAGCAAGAGAGAGAGAGAGAGAGAGAGAGAGAGAGAGAGAGAGAGAGAGAAACAATCAGTCGCTCAGGGGAAAGTGGAACTTCCGTTTGGCCCCCATGCACTTATCAGAGCCCTTACTGCTCGCTCTTCTTCTTCCTGTTTCATGTCGAAGCACATGCACGGCACACGCACGGAGGCCGATCGAAAAAAAAAACACTCACTCCTACATCTCTGCATCTCCCAACAAGTCCTCCACCGAAACTCATTCATTGGGAATTGAAGGAAGGAAGGAAGATTCTTCTTCCGGAGACTCAGTATCAGAGCACTCTTCGTTCCTTCCCTCCCTCCCTCCCTCCCTCCCTCCCTCCCTCCCTCCCTTCTTCCTTCCTTCCTTCCTTCCTTCCTCTCTTCCTTCCTTCCTTCCTTCCTTCCTTCCTTCCTTTCTTTCTTTCTTTCCTTCTTTCTTTCTTTCACTCTTTGATGAACGACACAGTTGGCGGGAAGTCAGCGAGCGATTTGGGCTTCGCCTCCCTTCAGGGGAAGGTTCCCTCCTTTCTTCCATCTGCAGGCAGGGCATTCTTTGTCTGACACGAGCTAGCAAAATGCCCCCAGTGCATGTGGAAGGAATGAAGAAAGCAACACGCATGCACATGGACAATGAATAAATGTATGAATGGACAGAGGGATGGATTGATTGATGAATGAGTGAATTAAATAAAAAGAAGTAAACAACAAACCTTCTGCCGTGCAAAGACCTCATCTCCCTCGGGAGTCACACCCAAGGGGAACGTATCGTACCCGCAGAACTCCGCACCGCCCCCCACTCGGCGAAGGCGAATGAAACCCCCGTCGCCCCACTTTGCCGCCCAACTATTGCGCACCTGCAGAGACACCCACACATGGAGAGGCATACAAAAACTTGTATGAATATATGTGTGTGCAATTTTACGCTTGATTGTGTTCCATGTGCTACGACGTGCACTCTTTTGGAATCTCTTTTGCAAATGAGGCGGTTGAAATACACATCTTTGTCTTCGTGCACTGGTGAACACACATTGACGGCCCCTGTTGCATTTTTCTTGTGTCAGCTAGAGTGCTTTCACAAGCCCCCAGTTCACCACGAGTGCCCAAGACTGCCTGCCTGACCAGCCAGTAAGGTCCCAAGGTGTCGTCCTCCCCGTACCCGATCAGTTGAACCGCATGGTTCAGATTCACGTTCTCGTTGTCGACAGGACAACCTGTAAGTACAGGATGGATCAGATCAAATCAGTCAGACACACCATGCACCCATGCACCCTCACGACCTTGCAGGAGCATGCAGCCATACAGAGAGAGAATCTCTTCAAGGTCAAAAAAGGAACACCTACGCTCCCTCCTGCAGTCTCCGCAAGAACAAAAGACACAGGCAGAAACAAAATCACACATGTAGCAACGAAGTGTCTGTCACGCGTCCAGGGACCACGAAGGTCTCTCTCGCATTCTTCATGTATCCCTACAGCTTAAAAGATCGCTGCGGTCGAATGATCACATTCATTTGGCATGCGGTAGCTGCTGCCCGGATGGAGATGAAGAACACACACAAAAAGTAGAAAACGGGACAAGCATCCGACTAGCCATCTCACCGACCGAGAGGCTCACACAAAGAAGCTGGGAAGCAGAAAAAAACAGGGGAAGAAAACGGAAAAGAACGGACCGAGAGATAGATCTTATGAGAGGAATGAAAGAAGGAACCAAAGCAAAGTCAGATTCTTGCAATCACGAAAAAATAATCAAAAACAACGAATTCAGAACTAACCATTGAACACCCCGGTAGCATAGAACTTCCAGGCGCTCGCGTCGACAACAACAAACAGAGGGCCGTGCAGGGCCACATGCCTGCATGTGCAGAAGAAAGAAGAAAAGACTTTTTTTTGTGTGTATGAAAGAATTCTGTATGAAAGTAAATGCATGAAGGGCCACATGCCTGCATGTGCAGAAGAAAGAAAAAAAGACTTTTTTTTTTGTATGAAAGAAGTCTGTCTGAAAGTAAATGCATGAAGGGCCACATGTCTGCATGTGCAGAAGAAAGAAGAAAAGACAAAAACAAGTCAAACAAATCAACAGTGGAATGGATAATCGCAAAAATGAGCGGAGGAACATTGTACATGAGCATCGACAGACAGACAGACAGACAGACAGACAGACAGACAGACTATATGTTTCTTCTTCTCCCTTCTTTTCTTCATGAACACAACAGACAAAAAGAAAGAAAGAACAAAGACAAAAGCACAGCACCAACAGACAGACAGACAGACAGATAGACAGACAGACAGACAGACAGATAGACAGACAGACAGACAGACAGGCAAGCAGGCAGGCAGGCAGGCAGGCAGGCAGACAGACAGACAGACAGACAGACAGACAGACAGACAGACAGACAGACAGAAAAAGAGAGAGAGGGAGAGAGAGGGAGAGAGAGAGAGACTTTTTAACCCGGCTGACTCCTCCTCACCGACTCACCTGAGAGTTTCGGCGTAATTATTCAACGGCAGAGCGAGCCAGTCATGCACCTGAGCGGCTGATCTGAAAGTGCTGTTCGTCTGCTTGACGTGCTGCACCTCCTCTGTCGTGTACCTGCATGCGCTCTCTCGCGAAGGAAGGGATGAGTAAACACAATGAACAAACACACCAGCATAAGAATTAAGAACTTGAATACTCCTCGTGGGCAGGCAGGCAGGTAGCACGCTGTGCCGATGCCGAGATATGCATTTGCAAGATGTACCTGTCTGCAGGCTTGCATCCAGATGCTGTGGTTTGGTCTTTTGTATGGTCTGTCTGCCCAGATGAATATTCGTACATAGGCAGAGAAAACGGAATGGATTGCTCATTCGTGTGCGACAGTCCTCCATCCGAGGTGCTTTCTCGTACGGGTTCTGGCTAGCCTCCCTCGATCATCTATATGTGTGTGTGGAATCAGGAAGGGGAAATTAAAGGAAGCGATCGAGGACTTTTCTCTAAAGAACGAATTGAGAGGACTGTTATGGAAAGGCGTGAACGACATCGTCCTTCTGCGCTCTTGCAACAGAAAAAAAATGAAACAAGCATCCATATCAACCTCATGACGATGTGTCATCTCTCATCTGATTGATACAGTGATGCCATCTCTCACTGAATGACTGTCTGCATGACTGACCTGCACTTGTAGTTCTTTCCCATGTACGAAGTGTAGGGGTACTTCCACTCAGTCTCCAATCCACCCATCCGGTCGACAACCTCTGCAGCGATGGGAGCTCCCCCTCCTTGGCATCCTCCTCTCTCGGGCTTTGTCACGTTGGTCTCTGTTGTGTTCGTGGGGTCCGTGCTGTTGTCCGATTTGTGATGGTCATCGTCATCATCGTCATCGGGATCGTCTTTTGTTGGTCTCCTCATAGGGGGTGCGTCGTCATCAGCATCATCGTCGTTGCTCGACAGCGCATGGAAGGGAAGAGTGGATGTGGAGTTGTCGTCCTCCTCCTCTGTGTAGTGAGCACAGTCAAGTATTTGTTGGACAGAGAGGTCCTGCAGAGAGGGTGCATGGGTCGTCACACGAATTAAATGAGAGGATACATGTGCACATACATACGATCATGCTCTAAAAGACCCTTTATTTTTGGTTCACGTTTCTTTAATGTGTTCTGATCACACCACTTTCCTTCTTTCCCTGGCTGCAGGCGTGTAGATGTAAAGAAGATTGCAAACATGTATGTCTCTAATGACGTGGGCCTCTCTCTCCCTCTCCCTCTCTCTCTCTCTCTCTCTCTCTCTCTCTGAGTGTGTCCGTCTGTGCGTGAGTGCGTGTGTGTCCGTGTGCATTCTCTGCGCAGAAAACAGAAAACAGGACGCAACATGCACATTGGGCATTCGTATGCTGCAAGAAAAGACTCATGCAAGTAGCCTGCCTGCTCGATTGACCTGCAACTCTCCCGAGGCCCTCGCCCAATACGATTCCACAGTCTCGGCGGCTGCAAAGGCCTGCACACACACACACACACACACACACACAGAGAGAGAGAGAGAGAGAGAGAGAGAGACAGAGAGCGAAAGGGGGACAGGAAGTCACAAAGAGCGATGCAAAGAAAGGACGAATCTGAATAGGACGAAGAAGAAGAAGAAGAAGCAATTGCATGCAGCTAGCTAGGCAGTATGTATCATTTGCTCCCTTCAAGCTTTGCTCCCTTCAATATGCAGCTGCAGTTCTCTCTCTCAAAAGGGGTCCCCCCGTGAACGCGTGGGTGCATCCAGGAAGGAAGGAAGGGACTGCATGAGTCTGCCCGAACGTCTCGCTGCATCCATCACCTTCTTCGTTTGATCTATCCATCTTCATGAACTGCCCCTCCTCCCAATCTTCCTCCCCGCTTCCCCTTAGCGCAGAAGGTTGCATGATCCATGTACGAATTCCCCCCAAGACACAAACCCTTCCGATAGATGAAAGAGGATTTTGGAATTTTGTGTGTACGAATTCCCGACACACACGTGGGTCACAAAAACTAACACATATACATTCACACATTCACACACGCACACATTGACCCATGTATTCACACACATACACCATCACTCTCTCTCTCTCTCTCTCTCTCTCTCTCACACACACACACACACACACGCACACACACACACACACACACACACACACACACTGACAGAGCGACAGAAAGACAGAGGGACAGAGTGACATAAAGGGAGAGAGAAGGGGGGCGGGAGAGAGAGAGAGGTCAAGGTCAAACCCACCCAGCATGACCCGCATTTGCCCTGGTCCTTCACTGCTGTGACAGTGTACCGTCTTCGCCAGTCGACATCCTCTGGGAGCATCTTCAGCGGAACCTTTGGATTTGGGGGGGCCTGCATTCATTTATTCATTCATGTGATGGATGAATCAGACAGTCAGGCCGGGAGACAGGCAGTCAGTCAGGCAGGAAGGTCCCTGAACGGGTGCAAGGTCACGGAACGGGACGCTTCGACGATTGATTCGATGTCGGGCCGGCACTTCGACAATTAAAGTCAGGGCAACACAGCCTAGCAGAAGCAGTGCGGGAGCAGCTGGATTAACGGAGAATTAAGCGACTCAAGCCTACAGGGAGACATTAGTAAGCCACCGTGTCTTTTTTTTTTTTTGGAGAGACGCAGCGGGATCAAACAGACGCCAAACCTCGGAACGGCATTCCAATCATAAACATACATACACACAAACAAACGAAATGAAAGAAAGAAAGAAAGAAAAGAAAGAAAGAAAGAAAGAAAGAAAGAAAGAGAGAAAGAAAGAAAGAAAGAAAGAAAGAAAGAAAGAAAGAAAGAAAGAAAGAAAGAAAGAAAGAAAGAAGAGAAGAGAAGAGAAGAGAAGAGAAAAGAAGAGAAGAGAAGAGAAGAGAAGAGAAGAAACGAACGAAGGAAGTACCCAATCGGCAAGCTGATCAGCCCCGCACCCACTTGAATCTTTTCTTCCTCTTCTTCGTCTTTCTTCTGCTTCTCGGAAAGTTTGCGAACTTCCGACGCAAGCCCGGTCCTGTCCAGTCCGAGCATGTGCTCTGAGAACTCATCGTGACCTGCTTCCCTCGGGGCCACACACACACACACACATACACAGACCGGGGAGCAAATAACAAGAGAGATGGGAGCGCCGGGGAGGGATGTGAAAGGAAGGGTGGGAGGGCGTTGGAGAAGAGAGAGGAGAAGAGAGAGAAGGGGG
>JAHBMJ010000965.1:0-37688 GCA_018398765.1 Chromera velia | reverse complement strand
TATGTACACGGCTGGACCATCAAGCAGGCTAACAAAGCAATCAAAACAGAAATTCGAACTGTTTTTAGAAATTGTTGTGAGCGTTGTGGTGCTTGTGGCCTTCCCGATCTTCCTGGTGGGCGCAACCTGTATGATATGCATCACAACAACTATCGTCTGGGCACTCACCGGAAGTTCTCTCTCGGGAAGATTACAGTAAAAAAAATTGGGCCCGGAAATAAAGACCAGTAGATCGATACTGTTTTTAACACCAATCATCCAGATGATGTTGAATTGATCTGTCAGTATTGCCATCATGTGCACAAGCACAATGCCTACCGACATACACCCGCACAGCCTGCTTGGTACAAAGCCTAACTTCAAAATTTTATCATCAAAATTTTATGTATTTTGACCGTACAAAATTCAAGGGCAGGGGCTTATATATACGCGCACGCAGCGATATGCAGCGCAATACTGTGCAACGGGGAAAAGCAACCTGCAGCGTTCAGCAGCCTCTCTCTGCTATCTCTTTCTGTTCCTCTTTTTGAAGCATTTGGTCAGCAAGTAGCCTCAAAAGTCGCCTCATTCCGCCTCAAGCAGCCTCAAGTAGCTTTTTGTTCTGTGAACGCGGTGCCGTTATGGCTTCAACTCAAAAGCCGCCCCGTAGGAAGGGCCTGGGGAAAGGAGCCAGAGGTCGTGCTCTGTTTGAAAGATCGTCGCAAAAGTTTGGAGATGTGGACGTGTGGCGATACCCTGGACTAGGGTGCGGATGGACGATTCGACATTCTGGCCCCATATCCAAAAATTCTTTTATTACCAATCATCTGCGAGACGCACACAGAATAACGCTGGGGGAGGCCCAGCTTCCGAGAACCCGAGGCGGTGGACGATATATTGTATGATGCCTCACCGCATGATAGGGGCTACGTTGGGGGTGAGCAGGAGCTCGATTCACATGCAGATGGTGCAGACGGCGATGGAGGTTGAGAGGACGAGAGCGATAGCGACAGCTCCGAGTGGGAGGATGAGAACCCTCTGACTGAAGAAACTGAGTATGTTTGGAAGTATATTTCGTACAGTCAGGCTAAGTCAGGCACGCTTTTTGTTTGTTGTTAGTCTGTTAGGGCTTAGTGACTCGAAGTCAACAGAGTTGCTCAACATGTTGCAAGACCCCGACTTTTTGATAGAAGACCTCTTGAGGAGGGGGCATCAGAAGATGGGAGAGACGCGGCAAGCTGTGAGAACGTTAAGAGAGAAATTTCAGGCCAAGTACAGAAATATGGTAGGGCAGGGGGTCGTCGCTGAGGTCCCACCCTTTCATGCAAAAACTTTTCGAAACGAGCGTCTGGTCAACCAAAAGACGAAAGAGTAGAGAGAGTTCACTCTCTTGTATCGCCAGCCCCTTAACGCTTTGCAACACATGATCACACGCACTTGTCTGCGCTAGCCGAAAAGTTATCGCAGCATTAAGACACACCCAGAACAAGTATACCAGAGAAAAGCGGTGGAGGAGGGCAGTGGGGGATCTGGGGAGGCAGCTACCCTGGAAAGGGTGTACAGACCTCATCCAAACACAGGTGATTTCTTTTCAGACGCTTTCACTGCCTTGATCCCACCGTCGGTAGCAAGCAAAGAGCCAGAGAGAGGCTTATTGCCTGCCGTATTTAACAGGGAGAGAATGGCAAAAAAGCGTTTCACCCCAATGTATCTCTCCAGTACCTCTTTTGACCTCAACCTGATGCAAAGCGCGTTAGGGAAGGTGTGCTTGGGGTTTTGGCCGAGCACCAAACTGCTGGAGGAAGAGGACACCCCAGAAACACAGCAGGCTCTTAAACAGCTCCACAATAAAATGACAATATTCTTCTTCTCAGACTTGGCCCAAGCCGAGTCTGAGGGACATTCGTTTTCGTTTCTGGAACCTGGGGGGGCGATCATGGACGAACGGGGGAGGGGGGAAGTGGGGCAAAGAGATGTTATCCTTCACACGCCCCTGTAGATGCTGGCTTTGGATGAGCCCGAGGCCAACAAAATGATACAACAGTTTGATAAGACTACCTGTACACTTCCTTGCAGGTCAGTGAGTCTTTATTGCTCCTTTTGTCCCCTACTCCCTCCTCTACCCGTCTCTCTCCTTTTCCATCTTTGCTTGCCTGTCTCTGTCCTGTCCCGTTCTCTCTTGTTTTGACCTTCTTCTTTCATTTCTGTCTACGCCCTTCGAGTTATGGTCCTGTCGGGTCCTGTCTCTCTTGCCCCCTCCCCTCTATTTTTTGTAGGTCTTGCCAAGTCAACACAGAGGACCTTCACTCCTTTCCTGCAGAAAGGTGGGCCGCAAAAGATCGTGAGTGGTATCAAGCTCAATACAAAGAGATGAAGGAAGAGTCAAAGAAGAGCAAAAACGCCAGTTTGTCAATCACAGCATAAAAGAATGCAAGTGAAGCGCTGTCTTGTCTTTAGAAGGCGAATTCATTCCATTTCACGCAGACAGAGCCGTTCTTTTTTCATTTTACCGCTTTTGAGCCTATGTATCAGTCCCCTCCTGATGAGATGCACTCTGGTCGGCAGGGGTGCGCATCATATTTGATAGACATGCTTCTGAAGACAGAGAGCGACTTTTTCCCTCGCGAATACAAAAAAAAAAGCGTGGCTCTTATTGAGCGGTATCTGTCATATTCCTCTGTCCTTCCTAGAGGCATCCCTCTTGGAACGGATTCACAGCGAGGCAGAGAAAACAATTCTTGTGCGCAGCCTCTTTTGCCCTCGCCAATCTTGGAAAGCGAGAAAACCCTGACCTAAGCGTCCCGCCTGTCCTTGTCTTGCGAGTGGAAGTGTTTGCTTGAAATGCCTCTGTGGTTTGTTCTCTTTGTAGGACAGTTTGGACAGAAACTGCTCTGAATTCATTTGGTCAGGCGGCAAAAAAGAGTCAGAAAGGCATGATGAACCTCTTGAATGATTTGAGTGTGATAAAGGAAGGGGGAAAAAAGATCAAACCGCATAATGTGGGCTTTCACATGACAGATCAGGTGAGGCAGCATGCGCAATTGTTGATGGGAAGCACTGAAGCTTTCGAAAAAGGGCACTCATCTATGTACAAGTTCCTTTCATGCATCTCTCCCAAAGAGTTTGGAGGAAGGAAGTCGCTCTGTGACCGTATACATTTACTTGAGCAGCTGCAAGAAGTTTTTTCATCTAAAGACGCAGAGAGACGTCGAAGGCGGTTAAGAGAGCTGCGCAAGAGAGTGGAAAAACAGGTGTTTGGGTTGGTTGGCGAAATGTCTCTCCCTCTTTCCGTCACTGGAGAGCGCACGATTGGAGGAGGAAAAGAAATTTCTTCTCTTCTCGCCTCTTTTCTTTTGACTGTTGTGCTGCGACATTCAGATCCTGCAGACGAGCGAGAACAGAAGGTGAAGTCAATTGCAGAAGAGATTGAGGCAAAGTGTCGGGTGCGTGTTTTTCGATCTGGAGTCTTCCAGAAGAAAAACACGTTGAAGAAATGCATGCTCCGAAGTATATCGCAGCCTGAGCAGATTGAGGGGGGGGTTGTAGATGACATGAGGGAAGAAGCCATCTCTTTTCGTGCATGGTTTTCAGGGCATCAGGGAATGATCAGCAACACAGCAGTCTTTGATGACGTGCTGTGTAATCTTTGCACGTCGTTCAGGGGTGTTCCGTTGCAGCCTCTTCCATATGTACAGGAAGGGGATTCTATTGTGGGTGGGCGGCTTCGTCTTATCTTCAGTATCGTAACACAACCTAGCATGCAGCTTCATCATTTGAGTTCAGATCTTTGGCAGCTGTGCCAATTGAATACGAATTTCGTTTTCTTCCGTTTGTGGAAAAAACTTGAGTTCCATGTGACTGAAGTGTGGCCTCGTGCAAAATTAATTCCATGGTGTAAGTATACTGAGCTTAGACAGTATGCTATTCTTCCGACTGACTCGGTGGCTGATCGCATTCGCATTATGCCAGATTTCCTTTGCGGAAAAGAGGGACGAAAGAAGCTGCGTGGCTGGATTGATACATATTCATGAAACACATGTGAATAATGATTAGTCTGATTAGATGTTTCTTATGAACGGATAATGATTGTTCTGATTAGGTGCTTCTTATAATCATTATGCGTTTCTCTAACAGTATGTCAGTAATCATTATTAAAATTATGTAATGACCTACTAATGATTATTGCTTTACCTTAATCAGTCACTAATCATTAGTGAGTTAACCCACTGATGATATTTTGGCCACGTTCAAACCGTGACGGTTTTACAGAAGTATGTACAGCAACAAGATATCGACCGATGTATCGACTAGCGAAAGAATGTGGTTACAGGTTTTCTACTTATACACACGGGACTATCTAGCCAGTCACACAAGAGCAAACATTCTCTGTGCGCTGTTCTGTGCTTCCCCTGTGTTTTGAATAATTTTGGCTACTTCTTGTTGTCTCCGCATTGAGTCCATCTCCCTTGCTCTTACTCTGTCTGACGCCAAGGCCTTCTCGATTTCTCTCAAAGCGGTTTCCTGGGTCCATCCGAGGTGAGAGCGGAACGAGGCCACCTGCTCATCACTCAAGTCTGCACATGCAGCACAGGACGTGCACCGAAAAGTGTCCATCCATGGAAGCCCACTATACTGTATGCAGATGCATCAAAAGCGAATGTGTAGAGTGATCTGTTTCTTTGGTCGAGGGAATGCAATCATTGTGTTACCTCCCTCGCTCATCTGTGCGGACGTAAGATCGGCGGCTTGGCAAAAGGCTTTACGCGCACCAGCGATTCTCCTCTCAGCTTTCTCTCCGCTGTGTCGTTGAAGTGCCTTCAAAAATTTTCCTGTACATTCGATTCCTTGAGATCGAAATCAGCGCAGATGCCGCCAACGGCCTAGCTCTCTCTTTTTCTGCCGCGTTCAAATAATGCGATGCACAGCGACGCTTGCGTACACACATCGCAACGTCGATGGATCGAAGACATGACCCTGCAGACTCTTGGAGTGAGTACACTGAACAAGACTACCATTCCATGAAGAACGTCGGCATGCTTGTCGCCTAAGTGCTTCTCACCGGAGGTCCACAGGATTCACTTCACGTCGAATCATCGGGAAAAAAACCGAAGCAGCAAGCAATAGACTTGCAAACGTGAAGCAGTAGACAAGACACGAGAAGAAAAGGCGATCCGCCTGAAAAACCTGAATGTTTTGCACGCAGAACTGGAGGCTAAAGAACAAAAAGCAACATTGAAAGATAAGTGAAAAGCCGCAGAAAGACCCCAAGAGAAGGGCAAAGAGGGAGACAGAGAGAGAGACCGGGAGACAAACCCGGAAAGTCCAGAGTGTTCGCACGGAGAACAGCGCGTCGTCGCGCTGCCGGAGTTGCCCCTGAATGAGCAGACGAAAATAAAAAACAAAATGACAAGGAAGAGCAAAACTGAGCACGACTGTTCAGAAACTCACGTGGATCAAGAAAACAAAACAAAGAAGGGAAGACGACACAAACGTTTGCTAAGACGGAAGGATACACGATGAAATTCTTTGATTGGGGCGCAAACGGAAAGGACAGAAGACGAAGAAAAGAGAAACGGGTGCAAGAGAAAACTACTGCCTGCATGGAAGAAGGGAGCAGAAAGGATGAGAAACGAGTGGAAGGGGGGCGAAAGACAGAAAAACTGCTTCTGACAACATGAAATTGACCACACACACACACACACACCTGCTACGTTGAGGTCCCTCTGGAGTTTTTGGTCGAGGAGAATTTTGGCCCTAGCGAGCTTCAGAGGCGTCGTTCCTCTCTCGTGTCTGCATGCATCCGCGTCAATGCCTTGTTTGTCTTTTTTTCATGCATCCACATTCGAGTGGTTTTGTACGTCTGGTGCACATTCGTCTGTATTTGTCCAGAGTCACGTGTTTCTCCTTCCGGATATTCGAAAAGAGAGATTACAGAATTTTCATGGGCAGACAGGTAGGCGAACTGAGACAGTGACAGAGCTGATTAATTCAATTTATCAAATGATTGATCAATCGATCAATTCACCTCTCCATCCATTCTTCAATCAATCGATCAAACAATCAGTCAATAGATAAAAGAATACCCTGTGAACTGAGAATGATGATATGAATACATTCTCTCATTTCTCCCTCCCTCCCTCCCTCCCTCCCTCCCTCCCTGACTCACTCATTCACTCACTTACTCACTCACTCATTCACTCACTTACTCACTCACTCACTCGCTCACTGACTCCCTCATTCACTTACACGTGTGGCTTCAGTAAGTCCTGTGCCATGTCTTGCACTGCCCTGCCGAGGTGCACGAAGCGCTCTACAGGGCAGCAGCCTGCGTGTGTCCGCACGGCACCACCAGTCCCCCCCTTCCCCAGCAGCCCCCCTCCCCCCCTGCGATTATTTAAATTCTCCCCCTGCCACTTCACTAGGCGTGTGCATGTATGGACTGGGAGGGAAAGCGCCGTCTCGCTCTCCCCCGGGCTCACTAGATTCTCCGCCCCGCCTGCTGCTGCTGCTGCTCCGTCTTCCCCCATCCCCTCATGCTGCTTATTGAGGAGGGAAAGTGTTGCCCCCTCCGAGGATGTGTCGTGAGCCAAAGGGGGTGGGTGTGAGGAGGGGGAAGAGGGCGACAGGGACGGACCCCCTCGGGGGTGTCGGCTGTTCCATCGGCATGCACGCATTGAGTTCAGGAAGAGAGAAGAGGAGACGATATGCAAAGTGAGTCTGAGAAAGACTCAATGATTAACAAAATATTGGAGAAAAGGAGCTGGAAAGAACGGAATTTCTGGAAGATCTTGCGTTCAAAGCATTCAAGTTTTGTATAAATCTATTTGCATCTAAAGAACAAAAGAAGCAAGAATGAATATGTAGAGTGTCGGGTCTGGGAAGCATGAAAAAGAGACTAGAAGGCGAGAAAAGAGAGCGGCAACGAAATTGAAACTTCGGGAGGAAGGAAAAGGACATATAAAGAATGAGCGCCGTAGGGGGATCTGGCAAGACAGTGCAGTGCATCAGTCTGCCGGCAGTGTGTTCACAGTACGTCTCTCCTTCTGGTGGCTGTACAATACAATTGGTCGTACGCCGTCCTGTCTATTTTTCGGATGATTTACTTCCCCTCTTGCTGTTCATGTGAGCAGAACCAAGTGGAAATAAAGAAAAAGGCACAACCAGAGTGCATATTTTTGTTTCGACTGGAGGGCAAGCAAATCGAATGCCGACAGGATGACAAGCAATAAAACAAGCGACAGCTGAGGGAACAAGCAAAGTGCTGACCGGCAACCTGAGGAACTGGACAGCCGACAGGCAGAAGAAAAAACCAAAGATCCGACAAGCAGGCAGGCAGGCGTGTGCGAGGTCGATTATCTTTGTGCGCAAACACTTCTCATTTGGCTTTCTTTCGCTGCAAGTGAGTACGTGCTTAATTCAAAACACCTTCTCCTAGGAGGGATGACTGACCGGTTGCTGATGCTTGTAGAAGCAAAGCGATAGTTTTTGTACGTGCGAATTGCGGTAGAGAGAGGATCTGTCTTCTGGAGGCCGTAGAGGCTGTCACTGCAATTTGAATACACACAAACGCGAGAAAGGCTGTGCATCAATCTGTGTATAGAAACAAAAAAAGAAAAACACACAGACAGATAGAAGGCCGGACAGACAGACAGATGTACCCGCCCCCCCTCCAACACCCAAACACTCACTCTCTCTCTCTCTCTCTCACACACACACACACACACACACACACACACAAAGAGAGACTGGACAGACAGAAGGGGGGGTGGGCGGGCGCAAAAAAAAAAACACGAGAGAAAGAGACGGATAAGCAGAAAGGCACGCAAGGCAGGCGGACTACCGAAGGAAGAATTCGAATAGAGGCTGAAGCGTTGACTCATACTTTGAAAAGGAAAAAGAAGGCGAGGGCGTCTGTCCGTCAAAAACATTCAGGCTGTTTGTTTGTGCGTAGCTCTCACCTCTTCTTGCCCCCCTTCTCTCTTTATCTCTTCCTCTTCTTGCTTTTGTTCCTGTTGGAATTCTCAGTGCGAGTGTTGTCCGTGTGTCTCTCACTTGGGTCGATTTTCTGTCTCGTATTATTCTATGCTGTCTTTTCTTGAGGGCCAACTGAAACTCCTTCTCTCCTCCACCCCTCTGTTTTTCTGTCCGCTTATCAGATTGTTCTTCCTTCTGTCTCCGCTCCCCCTCCCTCCCTCCCTCCCTCCCTCTCTCTCTCTCTCTGTGTGTGTGTGTGTGTGTGAGAGAGAGAGAGAAAGAGAGAGAGAGAGNAGAGAGAAAGAGAGAGAGAGAGAGAGAGAGAGAGAGAGAAGGGGAGAGGGAGAGAGAGAGAGAGAGAGAGAGAGAGAGAGCGTGTCCGGGTCTCCACATTGTTCTCTGTCTTTCCAAGAGTCTTTACCCTGTCTAGAGCATGTCGCATGTTGTGCAGTCTCTGTCATTCCCCTGAACGTCTTCCCTCCTCTCTTGCAAACCGAAGATGCATGCATGCCCATTCATCGCACGGGTAAATGCATTGAAAATTGCGCACTTCCACGCACGCTTCCTGCTGCCTACCAAGCATTCGTGCACGTGCATACACCCTTGCAGCTGAATAGGTGGGTGCGTGAGGTGAGGGGAGAGGGGAGTGTGTGTTGGAGCGAGAGTGTTGGGGGTGAGTGTTGGGAGTGTTTTAGTGGTCATCCCACCATCGCGGCACAACACTCTCACCACTCCACCTCCCATCGCCACCCCTCTCCACACCACCTCACCCTCCTCTCCACTCAATGTGAAGCTACTGACTTCTTCTCCACGTGCTCCGGGGAGGACGTCCTTCCATGTTCCTCCAGGCGCATTTTACATATATATATATATATATATATATATATACACATAAGTGTGCATGCAGGCATCGAGTCAAACTGACCTCTGAATCAGGCGCCTGTGCTCTTCTCGTGAAGGGCCCTGAGAAAGGGCGAACGGGCTGCGAGGGTTTCTCTGGAGAGGCTCCTGTGGCTTCTCTCCACTCAGCAGAAGAGGCTGAGACCTGGAACCCATTCGCACACCAGCTGTAGGTTTTTGCATGTTCACGTCCCGCTTTCGTGTTTTCCCTTTCCGTATCCTTCCGAGCTCAGTCAAACACTTGAGAAAACACGGGGCTGAATTTGCGTACAGAAACCTGACAGGACAGACTCTTTCGCATCGCTCTCCTTGGACAAGAGAAGAGCACGATCGTTTGCTTAATTCTTCTCAAGTGCTTCTGCCGCTATATAGCTGTCCATGGCTTGTTTCAATTACAGCATCTGCATGGTGTCTGCCACGGTTTCGCGGGAGGCGCGTTCTACAGACTGCTCCGAAATTATTGGTAACGGCACTTGCTATAGTGATTCGATCGTTGAGACCGTCCCTTCTCGATCACGCCCCTCCTTTCCCCCCCTGTTTTTTTAATAGCGACTCGACCAGTTTTAATATGCATGCATGCATGTAAGCTATAGCTATGTATTTTCGTGATATTTTCGTGCACCTGTATCTTACTATACGGGATACACCCAACCAGTTGGGTGAGTGCCTCGGGGGGCTATTTAGGGGTCCGCTAATTGATGCACACCATGCATCGGGGGCTTGGGCAGGTCTAAGTTGTGTGCTGCCATGGGGCGGGGGCCACGGCAGCGGAGCATGCTTTTCGGGACCGCGCGCGCGTTGTATGCATGTGCAACTCCGTGCGAGTTACTTGAGGGGCACGCATGCGCAAAGTAATTAAGGCATGTACGACCGCGGCTCCGTGCGAGTTGCTTGAGGGGCACATTTTGGAACTCGGGCGACACTGACCTTGATGGAGACCGAACCGATCCCCCCGCAGCCCTCAAAAATGAAAAAATGCGTTATGCGAGTGCGTGCGATCTCAGGGCCTCTCGGCTGATCTCAGCAGAGCTGAGCTGCCCCCCGAGGCGACTATACTCGCGTCTGGATCTGACTGCGTGGGCAGTAGAAATTTGCATTATGGGTCCAAATAATGTCCAAATCTTACTGTACTATAAGGCCCGGCCCGGCCGGCAATTTTGATTCGTGCACACATAGTTGCCATTCGGGCCCAACTAATTAAGTGACACATAAAAATTTCTCTATAAGACGGCCTGCACATGTATACTCTGATCATACGCCGTTTCCCTTCAAAACTCAACTTAACTTGAGTCGTATGAATAAAAAGTAGAGTCTCACCTCTCTCAAGATTCCTCCAGTAGAATCCTATGGGCCCTCCCGTGTCGATCCTCTAGCCTGTCTAGAGGACTCCTCAAACTATTATACTCCCGAATTCCCGGCCTTCTCCTACTAGAACACCACAGCGAATACGTTAACCAAACATACTCGTCTAGACCAATACAGATGGACAGAAATAAATATCTGATCAGTCTATTCACTAAACAAAAAATTTATGAACCTCCATAGTCCACAGAAAGCTCCTGCTAATGGCCTTGTGCAATACTCAGAGTACAAGAGAACCACAGAGACACATAAGGCATAGTACAGTTCCTATATATAAAGTTCTGTCAATCCCTAGGTTAAGTCTCTCACTCAGATAGATAGAAACGGCCGTACACGTCTATCTGACTGTCTAAAAATTAATTTGACCTGAATTAATTCTGAAGCCTGCGATAGTATAACCGGACCATCGGCCTAATTAAATCTAATATGAAGGCCTGGAGCACACAACACCACGGTGAGTGCCTCAGATGTATTTCTTACGCCAAAGTGCATGCACGCCATACCATGGAACTCACAATATGCACACCTCTATCGTAGATGCCCCGTTACCCCGTGTGGACAGGCCACCGCGTGCGTGTGTCGCTCCTTTCTCTGGCTCGGGACGAAGGGACGAATAAAAAGGCTGGGACCAGAATTCACCCTCCGTGAATCCGACCAGGAACGGGACCGTCGTTTACTTTCACACACCCTCTCCCAAGCCCCCGAAGAAAGACTACAGAGCACACAACATAACACATCCCTCTCTGACGAGGAGGAATCGGGAAGCATGAGAAAAGACCTTTCTTTAATCATCCGGCTCTCCAATTTTCTTTTTCCTCTTTTCCTGATGCTCGACCATTGCATACCAGTCGCCGCAACTGGCTGCCTAATGGGAGCGTCCTTCTTTTGAGTAAAGGACCACTATATGCAGGTAGGATAATCCGCATATACAAACAGGCAATTGCCACCGGAGGCTCCTATATCAAGCACAGAGTTAGAGGCCCTGCAGCGAGAAGCAACGCTCCCCATCCAAGCAAGTTACAAAAATACGGCACCCCTCAAACTGCCCAAACGTTGCCCCACCACTTAAGGCCAACAGCCAAGAACGTGTGCTCATAGCGTTTGACATGGCCACACCGGAACGCGGCCCATACGTGCCCAGCTCGAAACGCCAACACGTCAGAAGATATACAGGGAAAGGGTTGCTATAGGTCCTTCCCTTTCCCCACACCCAAAACGGAGACTACCTTTCCTCCCAACCAACACCACACAAACATAAAAGAATTACTCATGCATCATTCACCACTTTTCTTTTCATTTCTTTATCTCGTGCTCTCACGTGTCATCCTCTCCAGATGCCATTTATTATCTATTAATAAGTGAGAGCACACCGGGCTCATGCGTGTGCAGGGCAAAAGTGGAAAGGGAAACTAACCGACCGGGCTGGAGGGAAAAACGAAATCACATCAGGGAAACGAAAGGAACAGCATAGAAGAACACAGGCCTTAAGCCCATGCCTTCTTATGCTAACAAACGCATTGGATACATAGCCAATCTGCCTTCAGATGGAGTCTTGCCCCACATGCGGAAAACCGATGAGATCTAGCATGCAGGAGCCCCACGCTACCTACTATGCTTCCTTCTCCGGACGGACCCTGCTCTGAACGTACGAAAGAAATAAAAGAAAGAAAGGCACACAAAACACAAGCATTCCTCATACAAACCATAATGCAGTTCATCTGAAACGAAAAGCTTTTGACAGCCCTGGTAGGCCCTGATACCTTGGCAAGGAGACCCAATCTTACAGAACAGGCCTGTCAAAAACAAAATCTTTACCATCTTTTCCCAGTACCTCTTGTCCTTCTCTTCCCTTTTCTCTCTCGCCTTTCTCATTCTCGCACTCGGCCATACGGATTGGACGGTAACTAAAGCCGTCAGAGGAAAGAGGAGGGGAAATGATATGCTTACGTGGATGGGCTTACTAAACTTTGGTCCATCCTCCGGACAGGGCGCACGTCCTACGGCCTGCCTCAAAACACGCAGCGCAAGGAAAGAACGAAGTTCCCACAAAATCCTGAAGACGCCCAAGATTTAGAGTGAACGCTCCGCGCGAGCCCTCCATAAATTTTTAAATGAGGGTATGCATTGAGGTCCTCGGGTCGTGCGGAAGTCAAAAAACAAAGAGAGAAAGAGAGAAGTAAACATATGAAGAAAATGAACTGCCCTCTCAGGAAGGTGCCCCCGTGGCACCCCCTACCCCTTCACACATACATGCCTTGCGGAAAAATATATAATAGTTTTTTTCTTTAGTGTCTCTCTGGTCTTTTATCAGGCCAGTACACATCTTGCCTAGCCATAGGTCCTGTCCATCTATAATGATTAAGTCCGTCTATTATGGCCAATCTGTTGGAAGCGCAAGCCCCTTGGACTAGGCCGCTGCGCCTTGCTTATACTACTCCACGGTGGACAAAAATTAATACATAGCCGCAGTAAAAGTGATTAATGAACAGTGTTCCTAGATTCAGAACAGACGGGACGAACCGGAACCTTTTAACAGACTAGGCTAGATCCGCCCCTCATACATGGGGACGCGGCATGCATAACAAAAACCTCAATCATCAAAATACCTTTCATTCTCCGTATGTTCACATAGTCAACTCTGCCTATCTATGGATGAGCGTTGTGGTCTCCCTTTTCCTTTCCCCGACTTCTTCTTCAATGGGTTCCTCAGCCAGTTAAAAAAATTTATTTCTCCTCAACATTTCTTTATTAAACCTTTTCTTTACATCCACGAATTCTTTTGCACGCTTAGCGGTTTTTAGCTCCTTTGTCATGTTTCTTCAATCTGATGTTGTCAAGCTCTTCTCTCCATTTCTAGTTGGGTGTATCCATGTGTATCCCATTAATACGAAGCGTGTGCGCCCGCACTCCGCTCGTGCTTTTCTTCCTGAGGCTTTGAGATGGCTTTAAGTGCGTTTGAGTAGCGCAGTATATAGGCCGTCCACGAATGAAGAACTCGAGAAGCACTCCACGTCATTCGACTTTTCAGCCTGGCAAACCAAGTGTCATCTTTTGCTTCCTGAAAGACAGCTCATTAATTAAGGAGATGGCAGCAATCAATTGCTTGGCCTTTTGTAGAGCTCTTTTAAACAACCTTTTCGTTAGAGTCAGTCCCAAAGCGACATCGTAAGAGGTCTATTGCACTGTAAGCTCTATTTTCTAGTGCAGGAGCATAGTGATAAGCTGCTGCGTAGACAGCAGGCACCTAGAGCAGGCATAACGTGTTGCCTTGCGTGCTTCTTTCGAGATCTGATTCACGCAAAAAGAGACCAACTGCACGGGGTTCCGCACGATGCGAGAGATGCATGCTGAAGAGCTGCTTTTCGTGGAGCACACAGGAGGGATGGAGGTCAGTTCTTTTGTGTGTGTAAGCAGTTAAGCAGAAGTACCCGGCTGCTGTTCGCTAAGGTGTCACAACTTGTGCGTTGATCATGGGAAGGTGGGAATGCATTGTGTACTCTTCTCTTCTGCAGATCGGCAGAGAAGGGCATGAAAGAAGACACCAGGGGGCGAACAGGGTTCCCTGCCAGTGGAAAGACAACGAGGCGGCGAGTATCAGGGTGAGTCTCTTTCCCCACTCTCGCTAAGCCTTGAGTTTGCTCTTTTGATTCATTGTATCCAACTGACTGTAAGTGACCGAAGCACATATGGACTTCAAGGGGGAGGGACAAGAGGGGGCAAGGAGTTCATTACTGCTCAAGAGGGGGGTGAGTCTCTTCTGTGCGTCTGCACGGCGTACGACGTACATGTCTTATGCTCCTAGTAATGAGGTGTTCGCAGTCATTTCATGAGGGTCAATCTGCGTGCAGCCTTCAGTCTGTATGGGCTTGTTTTTGGCTTTTCCTTCTGACGGGCACGCATGGCGTCTTCTCAATTGAGTACAGGTGGGGTACACCGGTACAGGTTTTGGAAAAAGGGGGCACGAAGGGCGATGGAGCTACACAGCTGGCAATTGGGGGAGTGCCCGAAAGGTGAGTGAGAGCAGACTCCCACCCACCCTTTCCCGTCGGAAATACTCAAGCAAAATATGGTTCTTCACCCCTATTTATGCGCTGATGTGCCGACCTACGACTCAAGGTTTTTTGGCTCGGACGAGCAGAGCCTAACTACCTACTGGGACACTGGCCAAGCAGGTATGCCCCCCATTCTTTAAGGCTGCACAGCGCATTTTTAGGCATTTGCTGTTGCTTTCTTCTCCCTTTCCTTAGATCGTTTGCAGACCCCCTCACCCTGCCCCTCAGATTTGAATTTAGCTGGCTTTGGACCCCGCTGGGAGCACGTAGTCGGTCAGGTCCTCGCCGATCCGATTTTGGTAGGCTTCGAACCCCCATGGTGCCCACGAACCAGATCCTCTGCAGACCGCCAAAGGTTGCCCACCAAATCTTCTCGAGCCCTCACCCCCCCCTGTTGCCAATGTACCAGATCCTCTGTATATGGACCCCCAATACTCAGATCCCTTCGACTATGCCGCACAGCTCTTCCGGAGACCCCAGCCAGATCCCCTTTCACCGTGCTTTTGGAGATCCGTTCCACCGTGCCGCACAGCCCTTCCGGAGACTTCACTCAGATCCCTTCCACCGTGCTACACAGCTCTTTCGCAGACCCCACTCAGATCCCTTCCACCGTGCCATACAGCTCTTTTGAAGACCTCAGCCAGATCCGTTCCACCATACCGTATAGCTCTTCCCCAGTCAGATCCCTTCTACCCTGTCGCACAGACCCTTTCGAGACCTGCCCACCCTGTCGCACAGACAGCTTCTAGATCCCCGCACAGACCTTTGGGAGATCCAGGCATGAGCTTTCGAGACCCTGCCGCACAGACCCTTCCCAGATCCCCCCACCCTACCACACAGACCCTTCTAAGATCCCCCGACTCTGCCGCAACGACTCTTTCCAGATTCCTCCACCCTGCCGCACAGATCTCTGCGGGACCCTTTCAACCCCAGGCACGAATCTTTGGGAAGCCCTTCGGCCCCTTCCCAGATCTCTCAACCTTGCCGCACAGATCCTTCGTAGACCCCCACAAGCTGCCGCACAGACCCTTCTGAGATCCTCCCACTCTGCCGCACAGATCTTTGCGGGACCCTTTCAACTTCATGCACAAATCTTTAGGAAGCCCTTCGGCCCCTTCCCAAATCCCCCAACCCTGCCGCACAGACCCTTCCCAGACCTCCCCAACTTGCCACAACGCCCCTTCTCACCCTGCCACACAGATCTCTGCAGGACGTTTTCGACCCCAGGCACAAATCTTTGGGAAGCCCTTTCCACATCGCCTTACCCTGCCGCACAGACCTTTTCCAGATCCCCCCACCCTGCCGCGCAGACCCTCTTCAGACCCCTCCGCCCTGCCGCACACACCTTTTCCAGGCCTACCCATTCTGCTGCACAGATCTTTGGCCCGCGCAGACCGTCTCCCGCCTCCCCCAACAGATATGCTGCGGCCACTACCTTCCACCCACCGTGCATGCTCGTGATGCAGAACAGATCCATCCACTCATCTTTTTTGGCTTTTCGGCTTGCAGGGTCCGCACTGGCCTCTGACTGAAAGCAAGGCGAGGCGTCGGAGCTGAAGGAAAGGGAAGGTCAGCACCCTGCAGCTTCAAAATATCTTGTGATGTACTACATCTCTGCCTGTCTGTATTGGTCGCTCGGATCGTCCATCCTTTCCGTCTCTCCGTTGCCCTCCAACGGACCAATGTGTTCCTTCTATATCCTTACTCCCTGCCTTTTTGCCCGCATGGACTGGCTTCTTGACTGCCTGCCTTTTTCAGACCCATCTACTCTTGTCTGACTTTTCTGTCCGCAGGGTCCGTTCCATGTTCTGAGTGGAGGCGAAGCGATGCGTTGGAGCTGAAGGAAAGGGAGGGTCAGCACCAATTTCTTGATGCACTACATGGGTACTCTGTCTGTGTCAGTTGCTCGAACCGTTCGTCCTATCCGTCTCTTTGTCGGTCTTCCCACTCCTTCGACGTACTCCCATTCGACTGCATTCCTCTCAGAACGTTTCCAGACCCCCGCACCCTGCACTTTGACCCAGCAACCCTTGTTCAACTTTTCCGCCCGCATGCAGGACCCATGCCATTCTCGGAATGGAAGCAAGACAAGGTCCCTGGGCTGAAGGAAAAAGGTCAGCAAGCACCCTTAAATTTTTTTGGGTATGCCCGGCCTAGCTGTTCTGCTCATCTACATCGATCGGGGATTCGTTTTCATCGGGTGTGTGCACCCATTTCCTGCCAGCACGCTGCCGTTTTCAGCCCCCCCCCTACGCACCCTCCCTCACTCCCGGCGTCGACTGGCCGTCTTTTAGACCTGCTCATCAGACCTTTAGCATTACGGCCATGCTGTTAAAATGTCTTTACTCCCACCCTGCCCGCAGATCTTTGGTAGCCCCGCCTCTCTTTTCCAAGGTCAAAACAGCAGCCGTCTTTTCCTCACCCTGATAAGCTTGCACAAAAAACGAGACAGCAGTTTCTTGTACGTTCTCTATATGCAGGTGCGAGGGTCCGGCTGGGATGTAGCAAAGCTAAAGTGGGGTGTAGAGCTGGAGAGGGGTGTAGAGCAACAGAGGGGTGTAGAGTGGGAGAGGGGTGTAGAGAGCAACTGGGGTGTACTAAGGATCTGGGGTCTCCGAGGGATCTGGGATGCGAAGGTCAGCGGTGACTCTTTCTTTTTTTTCTGCGGTCCTTCTTAGTCTTGTGGGCACGAGAAGTGCAGAAGCATTAGAGTATGAAACGGTTCTTTAGCTTCTTCATGCTAGTTTCTGTCGCTCTTCCCCGGCTGGTGCCGTTCCTTTTTCCCTCTGGTGGCTCTTCGTTTCCCGTCATTGCCGCACAAGAGCAGTAGAGTACTTCAGCACTTCCTTCCCCTCATGGTTTTTCGATGAAGCGGTGTCTCCGCAGGGGCCAGGATGGGCCGTCGGAGCACTTGGAAGCCGACAGCCCTCCACGGGAACGGGGAGGGCTCAGCCTCCCAGCAAGGCAGTGTTTGCACAGGTAGGTCGGTCCTCCTGTGGTATACTTCCGGCTGAGGAATGTCGTGTGGGCTGCAGTTAGAACACAAGGGACGGTAATTGTGGCGCTGTTGTGTGGACGAGAGAGACTTCAATGCAGTCGATCCGGACGCATCTAGCGTCGAGCCATGCACACATGAGGTTTCCTTCGATCTCTCTTTGCAGGTGCAAAGATCCAGAGCGGAGGGGGTAAAGTGGAAGCTAACGAGGGAACTTGAGAGGTCTGTCTTCGCATTCTTGCCGCATAACCGCTTGTTCTTGCTACAGCCATGCAGTCGATGCGGGAATGTCTGTCTGGAGTGTTGTTCCGCTTTTTTTGGTTTTTCTTTCTCCTGCAAGAAATCGGTGCTCGCAAGGATTCTTGTGTTTTCTGCGTCTGCCCCGTCTCGCTCAGGTGGCTTGGTGCACCTTCAAGGAGGACAGCCAGAGTCCAAGGAACGCATGAGTATGCGGGTTTCCCTCTAATAAGACGACAGTACGGCAGTTCCGTTTTCTTTCTTCAGCTTGTTTTTTTCTGTCTGGTGGAAGAAAGGCATAAAAAAAGAGGTATAGTAGCGCAAGGCACTTTGACTTTCACAATCTGGCCGAGCAGACCCGTGATGAAAAACGAAAGAGAGTACAACAGGCTTTTTCAGCTTCCAATCGCACAGATCTGTCGTATCGGGTCCTGCTCTTCTGCGCGTTGACCTCTCTCTAGGTCTTCGCTCGTTTTTGCTCGCCCCTCTCCATCCGTTTTCGTTCTTTCTGGCTCTCTCCGTGCTTATGCGTCGATTCCACCCTTCCCTCCTGCAGTTGTCAAGAACCTCAGGGGAGCTGATAGCCATCCTAAAGGTGGTGGCCCCGGGCGCAGGCTGTTCGGGGGTGCAGGAAGGTGGTAGAGAGGAGTCGAGCCTGCAAGGCCTCCATGGAGTACGTCAGTCAGCGGGTGTTCTTTGCATCTTCCGTGCACGCCCATTTCTTTGGGTGTGTCGAGACTCTCTCTTGCTCTTTGACTGTCGCTTTAGATGCTTCCGCGAGGTATCAGCGCTTATAGAAATTCTTTTTCTTATCGGTGCTCCATTCCTGTGCACGGTTGTTGCAGGCGGTTTGCAGACACGCCTCTGGGAAGGACAATTGGAGTGCAAAGGAGTGCGGGTCTCTCTCCAACAAGAAGATGACACGTTGGCAGGTTTGCTTTTCAGTTCGGCTTTTTCAGTATGACCGATTGAATGTGTGAAAAAAGATGCAGAGTACACCAAGGCTCTTTAGCTTTCACAGTCTGGCCGAATTGATACGCAAAAAAAGATGTGCCGTACACTAAGGTTCTTTAGCTTTGGCAGTCTCGCCAAGTAAACCCGCGATGGAAAACGAAAGAGAATACAATGGGGTTCTTCAGCTTCCAATCGCACAGATCTCTCGTGTAGGGTCCCGCTCTTCTTCGCTTTTTCCTCTCTCCAGGTGTCTGCTCGTTTTCGCCCCACCCTTCTCCATCTGCATTCTTCTCGCTGTCTCTGTGTGCTCATGCTTTCCAACTGCTTCCGTGCCCTTCTGTGCGCCCGCAGTCCTCGGAAACTCCAGAAGACCGATGTTTCACAGCCCTTCTGAAGGTGGTGGTCCCGGTTGAAGGCATTCTAAGGGTGCCGGAGGGTGCTGGAGAGGAGTCGAGCCTGTAGGCCATGCACAGGCCCTGAGACTAGGTACGTCGGTCAGCGGGTATCCTTTGCATCTTTTGCATACGCGCCCCATTTCTGCCGGCGTGTTGAGACTCTTTCTGGCTCTTTGACTGCATTCCATCTCTCGTTTGCAGGTCTCAAACAGCTTTTAGGTGGGCGTGATAGCTGTGACGCAAGCCTGGCGACGGAGCTGCAGAACGTGGTGAGTCGGCGGCCTCTACCTCTTGTCTCTACTGGGTCCAGTCTGTGCTATTTTCTTGCACGCTGTGCTTCCTTCTCCTCTCTGCAGCACTTCTGCGACGCTGTGCGAGGACGCAAGACGTTCGGGGAGGGTGTAGACACCGGCGTTGCCGCAGGTCGGTTTTCCGTTGGTTTGGTCGGTTACCTGCAAGGTGATTTCACCTTTGTGGGTCCGTCACACTTCGGTTTGAAGAACTGCCACGCCCATTCGGAAGTCCCTCTTCCTTCCTGCCCGGCTGTAGGCTGATGCTATCTATTCTGCCTACATCGTCTCTCACGGTTGGAAGGTTTCTTCGGTTCTCTCCAGCCGAAAGCTGCGAGTCGGCTCTCTTCGGGTCCCCTGCCCTGCCGGTTCTGCTGGCTCTGTTTTTCGTCAAGCCTCAGCCTAGGGGGTAGTACTAGGATGAACATTATAAGTACCCCTAGTTTGGTAGGCTTTCTAACTAGTTAGGATGATAGTTTAGACTTATGCTATATAAAAAATATAGATATAGAACATACTGGAGATTTGATTTCTATGGTGGCGGGTCATTCATACTTTCTAGTTCATGAGAAATTCTTGTTCAGAGGTAGTGTCACCATGATCTGGCGGGGCTTTTTTTGGCGGGGATGGACTATGACAAACCTTCACCTCCCGCCAGTACGTCTGCCCCGCCACGTCCCACCAGACACAGTCAATCCTCACCAAGAAAAATGAACACTTACCTGAGGCTCTTAGTGACCCATACCAAAGATAAGTCAAGCTCATCCCCCCGTGTCTGTTGCTTCTTCCCCATCTGGCGGCAGACAGTATTATTGCCTCAGATGTCCCGATTCCATGGAAGGATACCGACATGCTGATAGCTATAGAGAATGGAACCATCAGAGCGGAAGGATACGAATGGATCATGGGTCCTTTAGTTACAAGAGACAGGTTTCTTATGAAAAGAATCGAATTGAGAAAGTATTTTTTGTTTGAAAGAAAGTATGCCAACCAGTGGGTGTGGGTAGAGAGGACAGTCACTGCGTAAACAAACTGCAGGGAGGCGTATTAGAGGTTGGCGGGAGGTGGGAGGAGGCTGGTGGGGGGGTGGCGGGTGGCTGGTGGGAGGCGGGTGGAGGAAAGGCAGACTGGAAGTCTGTCTTCTGGCAGGGGTTTGCTTTGTTGGCGGGGGGGTCTGACCTTAGAGAGACGATCAGGCCCCGCCAGGTCAAGCTCCCCACCATCCCACCAAATCGTGGCGACATGACTTTGAACTAATTTTTTAAAGTGAAAATATAACCTGCCATCAGTTCTATTAGCTCTAATCAGCACTTTAGAATGTAGAAAAAAAGATTGGTATATGAACAAAGTGCCCGCCATGTCTAAATTTTTTGTTAGAGAAAGTATAAACTTAGGGTCGCCCTTATACAGTAATATAGTGCTACCCCCTAGAGCCTCAGCGGCACCTCTTCTCCTTCAAGACAGCAGGCAATTCTCTTTTTCACCTGGCTTCTCTTACTTGACTGTCTCTTCCTCTTCTAGATCTCTCCATAGGTTCCGTGAACAGTCGCGAGAAGGTCTTCCGGCAGCCGAACATGGGGTCTAAGGACTGCAACCCGTTCGCAGCCGTTCAAAAA
This sequence comes from Chromera velia, assembly GCA_018398765.1. Taxonomy (NCBI): domain Eukaryota; family Chromeraceae; genus Chromera; species Chromera velia. The sequence goes on along the minus strand of JAHBMJ010000965.1, from coordinate 16,934 downwards.
GATCGAGGTCAGTCAGCTGTCGACCGGTACCCTCTCCTTTTCTCTGTATATCTGAGCCCCATGTATCTATCTTCGCCCACTCTCCTCCGCTGCATGCAGGCCTAGGCCCCTTCGAGCGCTCGTTTGAACATCTGCACGAGTACCGTAGGTGGGTCTTCTGCTTGCTAGCAGCACAAAGTGTGATGCTTCCCCCCTTCTTTTGATTCGTTGGTTTGAGCTCGTTGAGGCTGTAGTCATTTGCGGTCCCAGTGTGCAGCTCTACTTGGTAGCTAGGAACACACTCCCTCTCTCTAGCTAAGCTCGCACTTCTTCCTTGCATGCACGCACTCTCCTTTGGCAAGTGCACAGTTCTTCTTGGCAGGTGCGCACTTCTTCTTGGCAGGTGTGTACTTCTTTTCAGCAGGTGCGCTCTTCTTCTTGGCAGGTGTGTACTTCTTTTTGGCAGCTGCGCATTTCTTTCCGGCAGGTGCATACTTCTTTTCGGCGGGTACATATGCATTTTTTACTGTGCTCTTGCAGTGCCGACAGCATCATGCCCCCCGCGACTGCAGGTGCTGAAGATCTTCTTGCGGATTCGGGGGCTTTGGGTCGCTCTGGAGGCGGCGGGCGAGGGCGACTTGCGTCGAATTGGCGAGGTTCTTCCCCAGGAGGACCTGCACGGGGTACATCAGGGTTGTCTCCTTCCGTACACGCAGTCTGCACACGCCTGTGGGCTCTAAATCTAGAATCCGTATTCGCTCTCTCGTTTTACCTGCCTGTAGGTCTCAAGCAACACCTAGCTGGGGCTGATGGCTGCAGGCTGGACCTCAGATCAGAGCCGGAGAACGCGGTGAGTCAACGGTCTCTATCCCTTGTCCCTGCTGGATCTTGCGCAGTCACGTTTTTCACGCCGTGCTTCTGTCTCCTCTGTGCAGTACTTCCGCCGCGACGGTGTGCGAGGAGGCAAGCTGTTCGAGGAGCCGCGCCACAGGGGAGCGGATGCTGGCGTTGCGGCAGGTCGGTTTTCTGCTGGTTCGGTCCGCCATTATCGAGAGTTCAGAGAGACACACGTTCACTTTATGGTCTGATTCTCTGCTGTTCTCACAGTGTCTTGTTCCGTTGGCCACTTTCCGGCTCTTTTCTTGTCCCTCTGCGTCTCCGCGCCCCCTTCTGCCTGCACTCTGTGGTTGGTGAATGTGTGGGTGCTGTAGAGTGGACGCTCTCGAATAAAATGAAAAACGGGCTCGCCCACGCGTATAATGGGAACACTTCTATGGAGGAATTCCTTCGGAAACTATCTGCTGAGACGCAGAAAAAACTTTAAAACTCAGAGATGACATCTGCTGAACAGTTTAACCTCACTATAAAAGAGATTGAGGAGCTCATCCAATCACAGCAGATTTCTTTGCGGGACAAGGGGTTCGTCAGAACGTTTGCTGAAGAGCGGAGGCAGCCGCAACCAGGAGGTGTCCAAGGTCCGCTTTTCTTCTCTCCCTGTGCATGTTTCAAAATTTCTCCAGCATACATCAGTCACCGCCATCTCTTTAGATCGACTTTCCTTTTTCGCATGCATGCGTGACCCTAGACATGACCGTCAGCTACTCTGTGGTTGCGCTTCCCGTATGTATGCGTGCGTGCGTATACCAGCTCTACCAGATTGAAGTACGCGTACGAGTCCGGGGTCGGTACATCATGTATGGTTGTGGAAGTCAGCTAGACGGGAGCAGGCCGAACGAATATTTCTCCAGCACGCTGTAGACTGACGTGCCATGAGGGTGTCTGCGGGCCTTCCCCTTCTCTTCTTTGCCAGAACGAAAATTTCCCCAGCATATGTTTGGTGTCTCCAGATTGAAGTGCCGAGAGCTGTGTATGATCGAATGGCTCATGGTCCTACAGTGTTCGGTGCATGCTCAGTCACGTGTATGCGTGGCTGAAGGTTGATTGCGTCGTTCCGCTTGGCTGGTCCTTGTATGTATGTAGGTGGCTGAAGGTCGATTGCGTCCGTCTGGCTGGTCGGATTGTGTCTGGTGTACCTGAAGATCGACTGCGGGCGAACGAAAATTTCTCCATGATACATGCGAGATCTCCATTCGTTTAGCTTGACGACAGCTGTGTGTGATCGAATGGCTGTTAGTCCGAGACCTCTGGGTGTTTGGTGCATAGGCGTGTGTGTTTTGATGATCGGACTGGATCTTCATGTGTGTCTGGGTGGCTGAAAGTTGATTGCATCCGTGGTTTCTCTCTTCGGACACCTGGCTGGTCGGATTGGATCTCCGTGTGTGCAGATGAGATTCTTCTCTTTGACTTTGATGAGTCTCTTCTAAGCGATGATTCCGAGGGGAACTGGAAAGCGATCAAATTGTTTTCAGCCTTGTTTTGGAATCATAGCAACAAAAACAATAGACCATCGGCAAACAAGGAGGTTGAACCGGCTAGGCTTCAAAGGGAATTAGCTATCCTTGAAGCGTCACTGGTAGAGGTTGTAAAGTTGGGGGAGAGAGACATATTTTTGATGAAAGTCGATAAAGGTGCGGCGTGCATTATTGTCTGGAGCTTGATCTCGTGGTTTGGGTGTGAGAAGAGGTTTAAGGCGCATTCGTCCTACGCTCCGTATCCCCTGTCCAGTGCAGGTGCAGAGAACAAACCAGATATCGCATGGGCGCTGGATGGTGGAAAGGAGCCCGTGTTGATCTGCGAGACTTCACCTGAAACTTACTTGCAGATTGACTAGGAAGAGAACATACCTCGACGTTCCGTCACTACACGGCTGGGATCGCACAAGGATTCCGCCAAGATGCTTTCGATGCTACAAAGGCACTTCTGGCAGTTAGAAGATCCATATGCCGGAGGAAAAGAGCTCTTTGGGCTTCTTCTTTCAAAGACTAGGTTCGTTCCTTTGCATGCATTCTTCGAGAAGACTGGCGATGATAGGAAAGGACACTGCAAAGGACGCTGCAAGATTGAAGCTTATCCCGCCTGGCACGTTATCACTCCTGTCTGCACAGCTTGTTCCAATGGTGTCAAGCACCTCTTGCAGTTCTTTTCGTTCGTTGCCAAGAAACGAAAACCTGGAGAGGATCCCGCAACCAAGGCAGCAATCCGTCACCAGGATCAGCACAGCGTTCAGTCAAAAAAGTCAGCTAGTCAAAGTGGTTTTGAAGCAAAATCACTCCCAAGCGACGGGGGGCAAGGGCAAGCCAGTACGTCTGGCGAAAACCAGGAGAAGGGAGGCCGTGGTGGAAGAAAAGTAGCAGGCGAGGCAGCTGAAGAGAAACGGATCATGTTAGAAAGATGTAGTAACAGAGGGGGGCCTTCAGAGCTAGCGTCGCACTGCAGGGAGTCACATAACGCGGCGCCTGATTCAGAGTTTCTGTCTTCCGAATCACCTCCCGATCGTTCGACAGAGACGTCTTGGCTCATGATGCAGAAGAAACGACGCCTTTTCACTTCTCATCCTTTCGACTCTAGAGTTGTCGTTGAGGTGGCTGACAGTGCCCAGGATTGCATTGACTTCTGGAAGTCTAAGGAGTCTAGATGAAATGCAACTCGATTACACCAATCCTGTGATAATGATGATGATGATGTTGAGGGTTAAATTCTAGATCCAGTATAGGGTTACACAATCACTTTTTTCAAAATGTTTTGTTATACATTGTTTTGTTACACATTTCAAGTTTAATAGATTTTTAAAGAATGAATTAGTGCACACTTTAGTAAGTATTAATTCAAACTATCACCTTCATCATCATCATCATCATACTAATTAATATGCCATCGTCGTCTACCTAGACTAGTGGCCTAGCCTTTGAGGCTTTCAATGTTAATTCGGCAAGAGACAAGCTCGGCAGCTCTCCTCTAAAGGAGAAAGCACATGCAAAAACATGACAAATGACCCCCAGTGGCTCAAAAAGGGCTTGTCCTGAACAATGAGAAAAGGTCGGCTTTAAACGTTAGTCTGTAGGATTAAAAGATGGCTAGGGGGAGCCAAGCTACCCGCCTTCTTCTATCCCATCTCTCTCTTTTTCTCTTTTTCTTTATTCTCTTTGCTTTTCCCCCAGCGACCGGTGTTCGTATACTGAGAAACTCACGCCATCACAGCCGTCCTGAAGTCGCATGCCGGGGGCGAGTGGGGTGTTTTTTACCCCCCTAAAGCGGCGCATTTCCGCAAAAAACTCATTCTCATAATTAGTGAGGAGTTAGAAGCTGAAACTTTGTGTAAAAAGACGTTAAAATGATAGAAAAAGAACTATAAAACAGATTTTTTATATCATTTCTAAGAAAAACGGTATAAAACTCACAAAATTTGCATGACAGCCTATATTTCTAGAAATGATATAAAAAATCTGTTCCATACTTCTTTTTCTATCATTACAACGTCTTCTCACACAAAGTTTCAGCTTCTAACTCCTTACCAATTATGAAAATGAGTTTTTTGTGGAAAAGCGCCGGTTTCCTATGCAGAAGGGGAGGCAAAAAGCACCCCACTCACCCCCAACATGCGGTGTTGCATGGCGTGTACATACGTGTGACTTGTCATCCTAACCCAGGTGAAAAACCCCCATCGAGTCATGCCCCCAGATTTTTACCATCTCCTCCGATTTTCTTCTTCTATACAGCACTGCCTTCTCAAAAACTGACCACGGCCATGAGTGCGGCTTGTCTGGTCAACATTGAAGGAAAGAGGAAACCTGGAAGGCTGGCATGATAGCATCTACCCCCAGGTATGCCGAATCATGGGCACAGCCGTGTTTGTCATGGTTCTAGATCTGTGTGGGATAGAGAGCCCAGCTTACAGGCGTCTCTTCAGTCGGTTGAAGCTCCGAGGTCATTATAGGTGTTTTGCTTCCTCTGCTTGCTTTGTGGTTCTCCTTTTGGCGCATCCGTTGCTTATTCCGGAGTGAGGGGATACCTGGTGACTCCGAGTGCCTCAACTGCATCAAGAGACTGGGGGAATAAGAAGTTTGTAAAGCCGTCTCCGACTGTTATAGAAGAAGCTCATTATGTTGGGAGCTGGAAGCCTTCTGCGGCCATGTGGGGCTGCCTGCTTATTTGTCTACTCTCTTCGTACCCACGTCAAAGCCTAAAAACAATTGATCGACTCGCAGCATCTGCTACCAATGGCTGCCGCCATGGTTGCCCCTGGCTTTACCGTTTTGGCTTTACCGCTTTGGCTTTACCGCTTTGGCTTTGCCACTTTGGCTTTGCCGCTTTGGCCTTGCCGCTTTGGCTTTGCTGCTTTAGCTTTGCCGCTTTGGCTTTTAAGAATGCATTAAGCGGCATTAAGTATACACTTTAGTGTGTATTAATTCAAAGTATATCAAAGTATCACTTTTAGGAATACATTATTATACACACTTTGGTATGTATTAATTGTAGTAGGTTTCATTTTTGTTTTTTTCTTTTTCTTCAACACGGTTTGAGATATATAGCTTTTGCAGCAATGATATTACCAGTAATGCGACAGGAAAAAGTTTTGAGCACTAGAGGCAAAGGATTGCTAGGATTGATTGATTAAGTGGGAGCTGTATGGAGAGTACTCTCAAACCGTACGTGTTGAAAAAAAAGAAGAAGACGAAGTTAACAAAAAAAAAAAACTGGAGACAAAGGTAAAAAGAGCAAAGGTGGGAGCAGGAGGGGTAAGAGAGACAATTATATAATTTATACACTAATTGTTACATATTTTTATGTGTAATAAGGTGGGGGTTATGGGTAATTGTTATACATTTAACTTTGTGTGATACTACAAGATTGGTATGAACTCGATTGGGCAGCACTTTGTGCCGCTAGGTGGTCATTACAGGTCAATCATCCTATCTAATTATACCTCTATATATGAATTGAATTAAATTGAGCCGGATAAAGCCGGTGAGCCACCACTTAGGCTCTAACCAACCATGGGGTAATATAACTGACTGTACTGACAATTAAAACTTTTGTACTAGAAAATGACTTTTAATTTTCTATATATCATACTAAATACTACATAAAAAACTAAGTCTTTAAAACACTTAGAATAATTCTATTTATTGTTTTTTACTTGCATGAAAGTATGAACAACTTTAAAGATAAGCTTTAATGGGTGTGGTGTGTGTGTGTGTATTGGAAAATTTAATTGTTGGACCTGAGTGAGGTGAAAGACTTGTCAGCGGCGACTCTTTCTTTTTTTACCTGCGGCCCTTCTTAGTCTTGTGGGTATGAGAAGTGCAGAAGCACTAGAGTACGACAAGATTCTTTAGCTTTTTGTTCCTAATTCTTATTGTTCTTCGGATCCCCGGTTTTTCCGTCGGTGGCTCTTTGTTTCCCATGATTACTGCAGGGGAGCAGTAGAGTACTGCAACGTTTCCTTCCCTTCGGGGTCTTTTGATGAAGCGGTGTCTCTGCAGGGGCCAGGATGGGCCATCAGAGCACTTGGAAGCTGACAGCGCTCCACGGGAACAGGAAGGGCTCAGCCTCCTAGCAAAGCAGTGTTTATACAGATAGGTCGGTCCTCCTGCGGTGTACTTCCGGCTGAGGAATATCGCATGGGCTGCAGTCAGAACACGAGGGACGGTAATTGCGGCGCTGTTGTATGGACAAGAGAGACTTCGATGCAGTCGATCTGGGCGCATCTAGCATCGAGCCGTGCACGCATGAAGTCTCCTTCCATCTTTTCTCTTTGCAGGTGCAAAGACTAAGCGCAAAACAGGAGCTAATGACAGGAACTTGAAAGGTCTGTCTTCGCGTTCTTGCCACATAACTGCTTGTTCTTGGTACAGCCATGCAGTCTGTTGACACGGGAATGCCTGTCTGGAATGTCGTTCCGCTTTTCTTGGTTTTTCTTTCTCTTATGAAAAATCGAAGCTCCGAATCGCAAGGGTTCTTGTATTTTCTGCGTCTGTCTTATCTTGCTCAGGCGGTTTGATGCACCTGCAAGGAGGACAGTTAGAGTTCAAAGAGCACGTGAAAGTGCGGGTTTCCCTCCAACAGGACGCTAGTACGTCGGCAGGTTTTTCTTCCTACATTTTGTTTTTTTCAGTCTGGCTGAAGAAACGTGTGAAAAAAGACTTAGAGTGTACCAAAGCCCTTCAGTTGTGGCAGTCTGGCCAAGCAGACCTATGGTCGAAAACGAAAGAGGGTTCTCCAGCTTCTAATCGTATAGGTCCTCCATATTGGGTCCAGCTCTTGTGCGCCGTTCTGCGCCTTTTCCCCTCTCAGGTGTCCACTCGTTTTTGCCTCGCCCCTCTCCGTCCGGTTGCGTTCTTTCTGGCAGTCTCCGGGCCCATGTATGAGTTCGATTCCGCCCTTTTTTCCTGCAGTTGTCGGGAACTTCAGGGGAGCTCATGGCCGTCCTGGAGGTGGCGGTCCCGAGCGAGGGCTGTTTGGGGATGCAGGAAGGTGGCGGAGAGGAGTTAAGCCTGCAAGGCTTCCATGGGGTACGTTGGTCAGCGGGTGTTCTTTGCATCTTCTGTGTACGCCCATTTCTTCCAGCGTGTTGAGACCTTCTCTTGCTCTTTGACTATCGCTTTAGATGCTTCTGCGAGGTATCAGAGCTCACAGAGATTCTTCTTCCTATCAGTGCTCTGTCTCTGTGCACGGTTGTTACAGGCGGCTTGCAGGCGCCCCTAGGCCTTTGGGAAGGATAATTAGAGCTCAAGGGAGTGCGAGACTCTCTCCAACAAGAAGATGACACGTCGGCAGGTTCACTTTTCAGTTCAGTTTTTTCAGTATGACTGATTGAATGCACAAAAAAAGATGTAGAGTATACCAAGGCTCTTTAGCTTTCACAGTCTGGCCGAATTGACGTGCAAAAAAGGACGTGCCATACACCAAGGTTCTTTAGCTGTGGCAGTCTCGCCGAGCAGACCCATGATGGAAAACAAAGAGAGTGCTACAGGGTTCTTTAGCTTCTAATCGCAGAGATCTCTGGTTTTGGGTCCCGCTCTTCTTCGCTTTTTCCTCTCTCTAGATGTCCGCTCGTTTTCACCCCGCCCCTCTCCATCCGTTTGCATTCTTTCTGGCTGTCTCCATGCTCATGCCTTCTAACTGTACGTTTCCTTGCCCTTCCGTGCACTCGCAGTCCTCGGGAACCCTAGGGGACCGATGTCTCACAGCCCTCCTGAAGGTGGCGGTCCCGGCCGAAGGCATTCCGGAGCCGGGTGCTGGGAGGACTCAAGCCTGGCGCTTCTGTCCATTAGATGTCTTCTTCCATAAATTCATAAAGTTCTTTTGAAATGCTCCTGTATATTTCAGATGAACGAGCACCAGCTGCCGCTAAGCTTGGTCGGCGTTTTTGGATTGTGATCCACTGTGGAGAAAGCGGTTGTAGAGCAGCAAGGCCTTTCCCTTGTTCAGCCAGGGGAGACCTTCTCTTCACTGTTCTTACAGAACCTGTCGTCAGCGTTGGTGCTGTGACGTGGGAAGAGCGGTGGCTTGAATTATACGTGTTAGACTGTGTTACATATTTGGGGGAGCGTTCGGCCGCTGTCATCATACGTTCATCGCGACTGCTGGAAGCGACTAAAGATGTCAAGGCAGGATGTAGATCAGCCAGCTCTACCTGAAGATGTGGTGGAATGGACATCTAAAAGAATGTTGGACCTCCCTGAACCTAACTACCACTTGAAAGTTGAAGCCGCATTTTTGGATAAGCTTGAAAGTCCGTACTGCAGGCGTAGATCACTTACGGTGTCTTAAAAGCCAAAGCTGTATATCTGGACGGTGTCGTGACCGTGTATGCCGCAAGCATAGATGGTTTCTTGAAAAACGATGCCGCAGATAGAGATCATCTTGATTATATTTTTTCAAGTGACATTTAAGTTCAGGGAGGTTGAATGTTGCAAGCTCAGAGCTAGGCGTCCAGTCTGCTAGCAACTCAGGTTCGCAGCTAGGTTTTTCTGGAGGTCCTGGTCTTGATCTAGGTCTCGATGGAATAGTAGATTCCGCCTCTGCCCGAGGCTCTACCTTAACTCTCAACAAGCTTGGTCGTGAGCTTTCTTCTTCTTCCCACTGGTCAAAGTCTAGGAGCTGAAGTTGTTCATCAAGCAGCTGAACATCTTTTTGGACCTTGTGGTGGTATTCGACCTAGGGGGCAGCACTTCTGGTATATATATACTAGCTTTTAGAGCTAATATGACCAAAAAAAGTGAAAATTTCATTTGGTTTTTTAGTAACAAAATATTTTTTAGGTACGGCTTGACGAGTTACTTCCAAAAAACACAAAATTTTGGTGTGAGCTATTTGTTATGTTATAGGTTACAGGGGTTTAATACATGTCACTTGTTAAATACAGGTCATTTTGAGTCAGTAACTATCATCATTCAATTAAAAAGTGTTTAAAAGTTGTTTAAAACATGTTTAAAGACCTTATAGTAGATGGTTACTCACTTTTTATCAGAGGTTAAAAATGGTTACGGGTTACTTGGTTAGAGGCCTTTTTATCAAATATTAAAGCAACACATCAAAATCATGTAATTGTTCCAGAACCATAAAGTGTTTCAACCTTTTTAAGATGTATTTAGAAGTAACTTAAGCTAAACAATCGATTGGAACCACTTTTAAAGTGCTAGGTGATCGATATATAGGGGAGGGGTACTAAAATCACTAAAAAAAAATAGTAACCATCCTGGAGTGCTTCACCCTAGTATTCGACCAGTAGTTGGTCGCCTGTCCCTTGAAAGTTAGCCGCAAGGATCTATTGAGGGTTTTTGTTACCTATTAGATAGTCTTTCTACCAGACTTTGTACGTATTCTACCTTTCATCAAAATCTAGAATTTCTTCAATCTCCTAGTCCAAGTCCGCTTCTAGATCCATTCTCGTATAAGCTTCAAACTGCTGCGAATTAATCCTAGGTTCTAAGTTGACTGATCCTCCTTTGGCTCTTAAATACTGGTGGAGCAGATCGGCATCCTCCACAACCGGTGCTTGGTAGTCAAAGTCCACCATCTATCGAATTTCCTGAACATTCATCATTTTGACCTATTTGATTGCTTGTTTTTACTGTAGCTCACAGACTGCTTGGGTGGTCTCTTTTTTATGTGGCTAGAGTCTCAGACTAACGAGAGATGAGATTCTGTATTCCTCTCGTAACTATACTAACGATTTAGGTGGAACGGCTACTTCCAGCCTAGAGTCTAGGACGTACTCTGGTGAGAAATGGATATCAAACCACAATGGATAGCTATCAATTCGGTAGACCTGTTTTACGATGTGGTCCTAAAAAGATCGGAACGTTCCTTATAAAAGTATATCCAAAAAGTGTACCAAAAATTGACATTGATATCAATTTTTGGTACACTTTCAAAAATTGATATCAAGTTTGACACATTGCTTTGAAAGAACTATAAAGAATTAGGAGCTCAAACTGATAGTGCTGATAGTACATCTTTGTATAACATAACAGTGGTCTTAGTTTTAGTTTCCAACTTTTTATCGTTTATGAAAAAAATGTGTTTAGGAAAAAACGTATATAAAAAAACTGTACCAAAAATTGATATAGAAATTGACATTAATGTAAAAAGAAAAATTGACTATCAATTTTTTAAAAAAATAATATCAATTTTTTATTATTTTTCTTTCAATAACTATAAAGAGTTAAAAACTCATACTAAGCATGCTAAGAGATCTATAGTTGACTGTTAAGCGTTATCAGTTTGAGCTCCTAACTCTTTATAGGTCTTTCAAACCAATATGTTAAAATTGATGTCAATTTTTGAAAGTGTACCAAAAATTGACATCAATATCAATTTTTAGTACACTCTTTGGGTACATTTTTATAGGGTTGCTAATATATGTGCCTTAGGAACGCTAATTAGTCATTCTTGTCGAGACTCAAAGAGTCGGACTAAGCTTTTGAGCTTATACTTGCTGAATACGTCGAGGAGCAGCCATTCTAAGTTAGTGACCATGTTTGATTTGATTATATTTGATTTGATTTGATTTGATTTGAGCTTCAACCTCAAATATTTGATATTTGAGGTAAGATTTGAGGTTAACCTCTTAGGGTTCCTCACTGAGTCACTGACTTACTGTCACTCTGATCATTTTTCTCATGACAATAGTTATCAAAACATTTCTGATGTGTGTTTCAAAAATTTAAAAAAATATATATAAAATTATAACTTATCAGTTCCGTAAGAAAAATATGTCTGTGTGGCAGTGTATATACACTAGTCACTGAGACTCACTCTAGTACTAATAAAGATTAAGAACGTAAAATTGATAGATTTCAAATTGCATATGACTTTTTGTTGATACGATAAAGTTAAAGCACGTACCAAAATTGAGGTGACAATCACTTAACTTTATAGCACTTCCTTTTCCTCTTCTTCATGATCACTTTCTTCAATGTGAATCGAATCGATCGGTGGTGGGAGCTGCTGAGAGTATGTTAGATTGTGTGACATGTCTTTACGGGGTGTAAAATGTTTGCAGACGTTCAAAAAGAGGGCCGTAAAAGATGTTCTAGCACCAGAAAAGTCAACACAGCTATTCGGGAAAACGTTTAGCTGATCGGTTTACCTTTACATGAAGTAAAAGGGGGTGAAACATCAATTTCAGTGGAGCTCAAAACGTTTTTTTTTTGAGAGCAAACCATCAAGATTTAGGTTTTTTCATTTGAATCAGCATGCGTGACGGATCGGTACTTACAAAAGTTTTTTCGGGACCTTCATATTTGAGGTTGAAAGTCATATTGATCAAATATTTAATCGTATTTGATAGGTCTTTAAACACTAGGTCCTCCCTAACTGAATATTTGATTTGAGCTTAAGCCCTACCTCAAATCAAATTAAATCAAATCAAATCAAATCAAACATGGTCACTATTCTAAGTGGTCGAGCCGCGTTTGTGTGACCCTACTGGCAGGCGGAAACTTAGGCGGAAATACTAGGATATAAATTATGTTAAAGCCCCATGGATAGCATAAGTAATACTGGTCTAGTCTACGGTCTGGGTTTTTTAACGTGCTGCCGATTTTAACCAGAGAAGGGAACACTAGGAACGGGTTTTCTAATGCATAAAGAATTGGACGGTTTATGTTGATCAGACAGGCAATAGCTCCACCGGCAGGCATTATTTGAGGCATACCCTGCTCTGGCGACAGATAGACGTAGCGGGAAGGCCCTAGGGTAGAACATATCAATCAATCAATCAATCATACTATAGTCAGATTTTTTTTTCTTTATATTACAGGGCGGGGGGCAGAGGCAATGAGCCATGCCGCGCGATTATGCATGCAAGACACTAGATTATGGAGATGCTTGACAACTTGCCGATCAAAACGCAGGAGGTCGGCATTTTTATTTTGGAGGAAAAACTTGAGAGAACCGTGACCACCGGTTTTAAAAATGCGGTATGCATCCCATGCTAGTTCCCGGAGGCCGCAAAGTCCCGCTAACACTGAAAGAGATGCTAGTGGGGTGACCGTATCAAACTCTAGGTTTTTCAGAAGCTGCACTAAGACTGCAGTCTATATACGGACCTCCAGGCGGGACTCGGTAATACGCTCAAGAAGCCCTTCATATTGAAGAGGGACGGTGGATGGGAAGAGGCGGGAGTGCCAGTAGACTATACTTGGAGCTCAGAGAAGCAACAGCCACCATCCACCTACGTGCACTAGGTTCTGCACATTGCAAATACCCGTAGTTTGGAGGCCACGCTCTAGTGCCGTACTAGGAAAAAGCTCTATTAGATCTCCTCAGGCATCATCTAGTAAGCTTTCGTCTAGTGCGTCCAATAGGCTTGCTGAAGCCTCGATCAATTGCATACCGGTCGAAACAAGCGGGACAAGGTAAAAAGGGATAACTAGACTGCAGGTGGGGCAGTGATGGCCTAGGAAGTCGGCGATAAACGCTCAGACGGGGGGAGAAAAACACCGTTGTCTGGCTTTGCGAATCATTTCATACTCTAATTTTTGACAAGCGTTTCATTCAAGGGATAGTCTCCATGCTGCAGACGCTGGGCTACGCAAATTTCATGCAACTCTAGGAAACTTCGAGATTGCAAAACGACAAGTCCCTCCTCGGGCAAAGACATGGTAGAAAACAGCTTTAACCAGGGCAGACCAGGGCTATCGATCTCTTAGTCTTGACTCCCATCCAATATTGAAACTGCCCCCTCCGACACTGAGTCCTCTGACGGCTGGACCCTTCTAACCTGCCAGCCAGAGCCTTTGCAGACCCCCTTCTGCTGCAGGCAACCCTCTGACCCTCTGCAGCTGAGCCCATCACCCTGCGACCAAAACACCTTCTGAGACTCTCTCGTGACTGGCAGGTACTTGACGACACTTCTTTACGGGCAACACTACACCAAGTGAAGAACGTTCTCGAACGCTACCTTTGAGCGGCTTTTCCTCTCCTCAACTTCACTATCTTCGTTTATAAAATCTGAGCATGTGAGAGCCTTTCCGTACTCCTTGAGGGCGTCTTGAACCGAGGGGCGCTTCCACCACTTTCCCGACTCCTCCACCCCAAAAGAGTCAACAAGCTGCACCATATCAGATTGAATTTCAGTCTCGATACACATTGAAGCAGTCGAGACATCCACGACTCCTCTAAACCGATTGGATTCCTCAGTAGACTTCTGGAGAGGCCTTCAAGAAATTTGCCGCCAAGGTGGTCCTGAAGGCCCAGACTTACCTCTCCCCCTCCGTCTATCCGGATGAGACAGAGAGGAACCGGCAGTGGGATCTCACTATGTTGCACGCAGTGGAGAAGTTCGAGCCCTATGATGCCGCAAGAGAGGACAAAGTCATAACCCTCATCCGCCAGAAGATCTCAGGGCCACAACTGTTGCTTGAACTGTTTAGGCAGTACTGTCCCCACGCTGTTGCAGAGCGTGACAATGCAGCAGCCATCTTCCTGTACATGAAGAGGAAGAACGGAGAGCAGCTATGGGTGGTTGTTGAGAGGTTTGTCTCCAACGAGAACAAGGCGATTCTTGAGGGCTACACTCCTAACAAGCAGACCAAGAGAGTCATCCTGAAGCGTTGCCTGTCTGAAAAAGAGTGGAAAAAGTTCTCTGCCGAGGCATCTAAGGACACCAACAAGTCCATCCAAGATCTCACGTTTGCTAACATGAAGCCCTTTATTGACAGACAGTGTGAGGCAGAGAAGTCTGCAGAGAACCTCCGCCAGCAGGCCCCCGCACGCCCTGCAGGTGACGGAAAAGAAAAGTCCAAGAAGGCCATGCAAGAGAAGGGTGGTGGAAAGGGCAAAGGCAAAGGCAGAGGAAAGAAGCAGCAGCAGCAGCATGATGGTGAGAAAGAGAAGAAGAGTGAGAAGAGTAAAAAGAGCTCTGAGGACGGAGGTTCTGGCAAGAACACGGAGGAGCAGCAGTCGAAGCCAAAATGCTACGTCTGCGACTCTGAGGAGCACATGATCAGTGAGTGCCCCTTCAAGACTAAACTCAAGGAACTCATCTCCAAGGAGAAGAGTGCCAGTGCCAGACCCAAGGGGAAGGACACTAAGTCTGAGAAGGCGTCTCCTCCCCGCAAGTCTCCCCCCTGCAGATCCGGCTCCATCTCCCCTCTCGGCGACAGTGACCTGCCAGATATGGTGTCCTTAGATGAGTCTGAGGCTGAATGGGACGCTCTCAAGCGTCTCGTTCGTCGCCGATAGGTGCCGGTCCCCTCCCGTCCTGTGGCTACTGGGCAGGGCGGGAGAAAGGGACATATCAACACCGGAGAGGAGGGCTCTGTGCAAAAGGGACAAGCGCTAGAGGATTGCGCCCCCTCAAAGGGGTTGCGTGCAGATGCCTGGAAGGGAAAGCGCTCTTCCAGGAGAGGAGAGGAAGAAGGGACTGTAGCAGTTGCTGCAACAGACACAAGGTGTTCATTGTCTCTGTTCACCTTGCTCTTCAAAGTCTTTATCATCTTGATGGTGAAGAAAACGACTTGCTTCGACTTGGCGTCAGCTTTGAGTAGTCTGACGACCGACAACGTCTGCATCCTGCTTCGGATTGCAGTTGAAAAAGGCGCTTTAACCACGGAAGTGGATGAAGTACTCCTTGCATCGGCAAAGAGACGCCTTTCCCTCTTGGAGAATGGAGGTTGGATGAAGATGACAGGTCTTCATAGTGAGACGTTCAAGGTTTCCGTTGATCAGTCAAGAGATCTTCCTACTGCTCATTTCCCCACAAATGAAATCGCAGCAGCCTCCGCAGTAGTCATGATTCCCTCCTGTATGTAGACTGCCTTCACAGGCAGATAGGGGGGTGGGGAAAAGAAGTCGGTAGGTTCGTGAGAAGAAACCGACCAAGAGAAGAGAAGGAAGTTTCTCTACCTTCTTCATCTCTGCTTTGCGCATTCAACAGGTCTTTGTCTCCTTAACACACTGAAGGAGAAGGGCGTGGGTGGAGGGTACATGCTGAAGGAGTGTTCAGATATGTGTGAAGACTGTTTTGCCTGTAAGGCATTCAACATATGCAACTGCTGCATCGGCAGAAGGTGGGTGAGAGTAAACCGACGTGAAAGGCAGAAGCAAAAGTGGAAGCCGAGGGAGCCAAGCAAGTCCGATTTCCAAGTCGAAGAAGAGACCAGTGAGGGTTTTGCAGAGAGGGCGCCTTCACTGGGAGATCTGTCCACACATTTCAACCACGAAGTTGTATACGATCTCACCTTTCCAAAGCAGAGAGGCATGGGGAGGGAGGCAGGCATGTCGGTGATTATCGACAAGTCCAGCCGCCGAGTTTCTCTTCGTTCGTTCAAGAGGAAGTATGAGTCGTCCAAGCATCTTCTCTCCTACCACCGCAGGTGGGAGAAGAAGGGATAGGGGGTGAAAGAAGTCTTCATAGACAACGGGGGTGAGTTTGTAGGGGAAGAGTATCAGAAGACGGTGGAGCACATCGCTGCTACATTGACTCTTGGTCCCTCTTACACTCCAGAGGCTTAAACAGAGGTAGAAAAGGTGAACCAAACCGTGAAGAGGCTGTTGAAAAAGATTATTCTGCAGCTTGGGGTTCCCCCCTCTTGCTGGCCTGCTTTCATCCTAGGGGTAGAAACTGCTATCAATGAGACCGTCCACTCCACCACTCATTTCTCTCCCAACGCTGTTATTCACGGCGTCTCCGAAGGGGTCCCTCCCCTTGTAATGGGGGACGTTGTTCATTTTTTGGAGAAAGGATCCGTTGCTTCAGATCTTGCACCAAACAGTCGCGTAGGACTGTTTGGGGGGGTAATAAATCCCTCGTATGTGGTAGTCCTCATTCCAATATGAATAGAAACGGACGTGTTGGGAGCTGAAGAACAATTATCACTGGGTTAACTCACCAATGATTAGTGATTGATTAAGATAAAGCAATAATGATTAGTAGGTCATTAAATAATTTTGATAATGATTACTGATATAGTTTTAGAGAAACGCATAATTATTATGAGAAGTACCTAATCAGAACAATCATTATCTGTCCATAAGAAATATCTAATTAGAATAATCATTATTCATAACATGTTTTTCATGAATACATATCAACCTATAGCCGTACAACTTCTTTCGTCTCTTTCACAGTACATGACACTTAGGAGACGGTACAAGACGACACTCAGGCTCGGCAGAGTCCTCCCGTCAGTATGAGTAAGTTTTTAGAAATGCAGAGAGGGAGAGGCCCAGGGAGAGGGAGCGTAGAAGAAGTGGAAGCGGAAGCGCAAAAAGGACAGGGAGAGGGAGCTAGAGGGACAGGGAGAGAGAGAGAGAGAGGGAGAGAGAGAGGGAGGGAGGCAGAGAAAGAAAGAGAAAGAGAGAGAGAAAGAAAGAGAAAAAGAGAGAGGGGGGGAGGGAAGGAGGAAGGCTTCGGAGGAAGGGAGAAAGAGAGGCAGAGAGAGAGAGAGAGAGAGAGAGAGAGAGAAAGACAGAGGGAGAAAGAGAGAGAGCGAGAGAGAGAGAGAGAAAGAAAGAGAAAAAGAGAGGGGGAGGGAGGGAAGGAGGAAGGCTTCGGAGGAAGGGAGAAAGAGAGGCAGAGAGAGAGAGAGAGAGAGAGAGAG
>JAHBMJ010000964.1:17500-37566 GCA_018398765.1 Chromera velia | reverse complement strand
AGGGTATGCGCATTTACATGCATGCATATATATAGGCTTGAATTTGTGGCACAAGAAAATATATGCACAAGTGTGGCACAAAGTTCGCGCGCATTCGCGCGTGGATTGCATGGGCAAGCGCACGGTGATTAACGATAAACGTCCCCCCTCGCGCCCCGGGCCCCCCCAAGCCCCCCAATAAACGAGTAAACACCAACCACACATACGCCTATACCATACTATAGCATAAAAAGAGTTGCCCTCATTCAGTAAAAATTGTGCGTAATCTGTGCGGAGATGCGCTCCGAGATATACTAAGACTAACGACAATTTTGTTCTTGATTATTCTTGATGGTTATTCAACGATAAACGTACTAGACTATGCTGTTAGGAGTAACTACTAGCCCTTCTGAGAAAGCTTTTAGTTACCATCAAATTAGTACCCGAAAATTAGTACTTGGAGGGCTCTGAAAAGACTGGAAAAGACTGCCGCTACCGCGGTAATGATTGTGGTAATCTGGCCGTGCCTGGCTACAAATATGTTGAATCAGGATCTAATATAGCAAAAACGCATCTTTAAAGACTGTGTACGACATTCTAATAATCATTTTTAAGATCATGTTTAAACTTTTTTTGACTAAGTTGTTTCTAGAATATTAAAAAACTAGTCAAAAAATCAATTTTAATTTACATGTATTTGTGGACATAAGAGAATTTTGAAATAAATCTATTTTTTGGTACTTGGTTTACCCACTAATTTATCTAATTTAAAAGAACGATTCCCATTATTTTGGCTACCAAAATAACAGTATAATCAATATGAGTCTCTATAATTACCATGACTATGAAAATGGTTACCAAACGGCCTATTAGTAAGTTACCGTTAGGCAGCCGTCTGACGGCCGCCCAGGTAACGAAACTAAGTCTAGAACTAAGTCAGATACTCCTCACTAATTAACAGCACAGTGTAGATAAAAGTACTAAAACGTATCAAGCTAAAATTATAAAAAATATATAAATACAAAGCAATTCGACTAGCAATTCGATCAGCATCCTGCAACTATTTATTTTTCGTGTACTATGTCCACCACTTATCACCACTTACTCAACGATTTACCAGTATGTAACTCTAGCTTGTAATTTAAGCGTTATGATCAATCAATCAATCAATTAATTGATTAATTAATTAATTAATTAATCAATTAATCAATCAGTCAATCAATCAATCAATCAATCAATCGATCGATCAATCAATCAATCAATCAATCAATCATTGACAATCAATCAATAATTTAACTTTCATTAAGTTGGATTGTCATTGATTAGACCCAGGATCGGATTCATCGTAATTTATAGCAAATACGTAGTATATCGGCATTCCTTGTGCTAAATAAACCTGTCTCTTTCTTCTTATAGCCCGCCGAAGAGTACATAATCAGTGCGATTCACTGGCGATCGGGCTCATTCATTTAGCCACCTCACGAGTTAATCACTCAGTCTGTGACTTGTTTAAATTAAAAAGGTGCATTTCTCTTTGTCTGGACGTTAAGTTTGTTGCATTGATCTGCGATTACACGCTGCGTCCTCTGCAGCTACCCTCATCATCATTCACAAAGTTGAAGTTTGAATTAACCCCGCTGCCCCCCTTTCCCCCCAAGGTTTGCTGGTAAGAGAACCATAGACTACCTACTCCTCTCACTACACCCTTGCACGATTTCCGAAAGGAGCGCCCCAAAATCTCTCATGAGACAGACAGACGTTCAGGCCGTATCTCCCCTTTCTTTTCTTCCCACCAATTCACTTACTGCGAAGTATGGTGGTGTTTTCCTTTTGAAAGAGGCATACGGGCTCGTCTTCTCTTCCTCTTGCGAGCACCTCCTCTCTCGACTGCGAAGAAGAAGAGAATCGAGCAAATGCGAAGACGAAATAACACGGAGCCGGATAATTGGTACCCCCCCCCCCCCTTTCCCCCCTCCTTCCTCCGGGAAAGTAAAGTCAAAACATTCACATTCCGGCTTCACTTCGGAGCAACAAGCGGCTCGTCTGCGACCTTTTTGTGCAACACCACCGGAATGCACGCAAGGAGCAGTCCGAGACTGCACATAGACAGACAAACAGACAGAGGGACTGGTGTCCACCCACGCTTATGAGCACAGCTAGTGAAGCAGAAAGAGAGAGACGACGTCGTCAACCGAAAGAGAAGATGGAAAGTTCTAGATCGGAACCAGAGAAGCCATCAAGGGACACAAGTAATTCAAAAAAGCAAAACTTGGTTTCCGGGCTTCTGCTTCTTCCTCAATGGAAGGAGAAGGACAATTGATCTCTTTACCGAATGACATCAACTCCACGTGTTCATACGTTTGTTTTAAAGACATGTTTGTGATACGAAAAATAGACGGTCGAGAGTAACACAGAAAATCTGAATGCAGATATTGACGTGCAACATCAACGACAAACTGGGAAGTTCCGATGAACTCAAAGTCCTTCCTTGAGAAAAGGCACACATCCGACCTACGCACGCACGCATGCATTCACGTATGAATGCCACCCAATTCTTCTGTCTGCTCCGATGATCTTGGTCTTCTTTATGTTCACAAAAGAAATATCAATCGTATCCTTCCGATCTCATCTATCCTTGCAATGCACTCTCCAGAATCCACTGCCTGCATGCCTGCACTTTCACTTTACACAGAAGAACAATTAATTCTTCACTCCTTTGGATGTTGAATAATCGACCCACGTAAGTCCACCGTAGATGCAGAAGACGATAAACCGCTGTGCTTTGGGTCGGCGTCTCCGCACTACAAAGCTACAGGCATAAATTCTGCAACAACCAGGCACAACAAGCAGCAAACAGACAAACATGCACAGGAAAAGAAAGTATAAAAGAAAGGGGGCGGAGGATCTTTCGGTCAATGTATGGTAGCCAGGAGACACAAATTGAACCGCCACGCCCCCACAGTCTGACACAAGAAAACAAGCAGCAATACTCTGTAGAGGTTGCTTGGTCAACTAGTAACACCCACTCACTCACTCACTCACTCACTCGTTCACTTGCTCGCTGACTGACTCATTATTTATTGACTGTATCACTTGGACTTGCTTTCATAGTAGGCAGGGCCTAAACATATTTCTTTTTCGCCAGCTCCGCCCCTTCTTCCTCTCTCTTTTTCTGTCTTTTCCTTGCTTCCAGAAAGACAGTCAGGTCAACTAGGAACACCCGCTCACTCACTCACCCCACGGCGTTCTCAAGGAAAGTGCCCAAGCAATACAGAGTCACGACCAGCGTTGCTGCATAGAGAAAGACACCCAGAGACACAGACAGAGAGAGAGACAGGCATACTCACACACACACACACACACACACACACAGAGAGAGAGAGAGAGAGAGAGAGAGAGAATCAGACACCCTTCACAATAAACGAATGTGATAGAGACGTGGAGATGCGCCACATCCGCTGACACAGATAGATCTACAGAGGGGATCTCCAGATGCACATCCAGATCCATCGTGCAAGACGGAGAAACAGAACGTCATTTTGCAAAAGTAGTCTGCGCCTATCATGATTCCTTAAAAGAACAGAAAAAGAGAACGCATTACAACAAAAAATGTGCATCTCGCCTCTGTCAGACCGAGTCATCCAAATAGCATCATAAATCAATCATATTCTTTATGGCCTCTGCATGATGAGTCCATGGACTGACTCTGAAACCATCCGACCGTCTCCTGCTGTTCGAACTTTGTTGCCTGCACCGTCACCCCCACTCCTCTCATGCCTGTGGCAATGTCAACGTCCTTTGCGCTCCTCTCGTCCCTCGCGGATATAAGCAGCCAGGCCGTCAGACACACAACCAGCACCGCCAGGGATATGGACCCATACGCGCTTTTCCACATGTCTCTGTCCTTTCTTTCTCGAAGCTCCGCTGCACTCGACGCACGCCGCAGCCGCCCCCTTCGCTCCGAACAGGAGACAATGGTGGCACTGAGAATGGAGCAGGACCTGCCGAGGAAGTCTCCGGCTAATTTGGCCAATAGAAGGGACTGGGCGGCTTTCGGTTTGCCCAAAAGCGCGAGTTGGGGAATGGCGAACATCAGAGCTCCCCTGTTGAACAGAGCCGAAAGACCAAAACACCACAGCGCACCCTTATCGCTGCACCACCCAGAGAGACACAGAAAGAACCGCACTAATATTTCGAGAGGTCTTTATCAATACGCTTCTTACAGACGTCTCTTCAGTTTCTACTCCTTTCCATCTTTGCACGATAGACAAAAAGTACCTGCTTGCCTGATTGTGATCCTGCCTAGTTCTGTTTCTCTCTCAAGCATTCGGATGATGAGGGGGTGAGCGACTGAACAAGATCCACAGGGCAAAAAAGAAGACACACACACACACACACACACACACACAGAGGGGGGGTGGGGAAGCCCATCCGACTATCACAGCTAGAAGGTGAACGAAAGATGCACAGACAGACAGACAGACAGACAGGACATGACAAAGAGAGCGAGCGAGTGACCTTCTGTCCTCCACAGTAGGCAAGAGTGATCTCTCCAGCCTGTCCACTTCTTGTGTCATTCTTCCAACAGCCGTCCAAAGAGAGGGCGAACGTCTCAAGGCGTTGTTCAGGTTGAACACCGAACCGTTCCCCTCCGCTGATGAAGGAGCCGAAGCGGCTCCTTCGGACGCAGACACAGACACGCAGTCATCTCTTTCTTCTGATGCCCTCTCAAGGTCTCGAGGGTCATCTTCGTACGCGACCCTTCTTTCTCCGTCCCTTTTCCCTTGCCCCCGTCCCCCCTCTGCCTCTACCGACACTCGGGTGGCCACACGCTTCGAAGCTGCACCACGTCCTTCTGCATTCATGGGTGGGTGGACAGGACAAAAAGGATATCCATCGAGACAGATGACCATCCTGTACTCACGTATCGTGTGAAGATATGGCATTCCGGTTGCAGATCAATCTAGTTGCATAGACAAGTTGTGACCGTCGGGGAGAGAAACGCAGAGGAAAACCCGATTGGTACAACCCAACTCCTGCAAATGACAATCCTGCTGCATAGCATGGCATGGCCGTGAGACGCTTACCGCCACCGATGCAAACGTGGCGACTGGAACGAAGCGAAAATAATCCGCAGACCACGGGACATACCCAAACACGCATAGAAAAGGGGCAGAGTCAAAGAAACAGTCAAAGACGTCGAGAACGAGAAAGAGAAACAGAACGAGAGAGAGAGACTCTGTGTGTCTGTGTGTGTGTGTGTGTGTGTGTGTGTGTATGCATGCTTGTATGTGCGAAAGACCATGAAAGAAAACAAAAAAAGCTCACTGTCTCGCCCAAAATCTGGTGTCAATGATGTGATCGGTCTAGGGTTTCTTCCCCTGGGAGATGAAGCCGAGGCTGCCGAAGATGACGCAGCAGCCAGGGGGGGGGCAGACTGCGGCCTCTCCTGCCGTTGTTCCTGGGTCCTTCTTGGGGGTGATGAGGGAGAAGAAGGGTAAGCCGGCGGTGCCTTCAGAGAACTCTGCTTCTCTAAATCTTGAGATGGAGACACAGGTGGACTTCTGCCCTCATATTTGAGAGGACTTCCACTGTCTCCTCTCGTCGTTTGCATCCCTTCAGAGGGTGAGTTGAAGCTCTGTTGACCATTCTCACCTCCCTTATTTCGAAGAGGAGATGCCCCCCTGTTGTTCGCTCTTTGCCTCGGGCTTGGGCTCCCTCCCCGATGGTCCCCTTCTGACGACCTCAGCGTGTCGAGGTCCAAACTGGACCGAGCAAACTCTAGGTCGAGCAATCTCTCCATTTCCTCCTCGCCTTCAGGCCCCCCCCTCTCTCTCTGTCTTTGCCTGCCTTCACTCATTTCGATGTCATCCTCCTCCCCCCCCTCGGCACTCACACGCCTACTCCCGACTGGAGATTCCTCTTTCATCGTGCCGTAAATTCCCTCAAAGACACCTCCAAAGTGACAGCTGAGGAAAATAATACCGAAAAGAGCCGCTACCAAAAGGGGTGAAGAGAAAAGCAAATTCGCTTTCCATGACGCTGACGTTGGAC
This sequence comes from Chromera velia, assembly GCA_018398765.1. Lineage (NCBI taxonomy): Eukaryota > Chromeraceae > Chromera > Chromera velia. The sequence goes on along the minus strand of JAHBMJ010000964.1, from coordinate 31,533 downwards.
TGAAGTCTAGGACGAAACGAATGATGAACACCGTGCTCGCAGCGGCACATCCTGCACGTATACATAAAGACATCATTCAGATGGTCGTTCTCTTCATGCTTGAACTGCGATGAAGTGACTGCACACTCATGCAAGTAGACACTCAAGAGAATCCCCTCGTCCTATCTGATAGCTTTTCGTTTTCGTTCTCTTTTTTTTGTTGCCCTTTTGCAGATTTCGTCGCATCCTTTGACTGAATTGTCCACTTGAAAAAAAAAGTATTCACTCTGAAGAGTGATTTCTTTGATTCTCCTTCCTTTCTGGTATGTCTGTGTCTGCATGCAGGATAAGAAAGGGAAGGAAGGAACGAACGAACCCGCTCCCAGATGGACCGTGCATACAAAATTATGTATGAAAGTAAATTCAAGGAACGAACCTGTTCCCAGATGGACCGTGCATACAAAATTATGTATGAAAGTAAATGCAAGGAACGAACCCGCTCCCAGATGGACCGTGCATACAAAATTATGTATGAAAGTAAATGCAAGGAACGAACCCGCTCCCAGATGGACCGTGCATACAAAATTATGTATGAAAGTAAATGCAAGGAACGAACCCGCTCCCAGATGGACCGTGCATACAAAATTATGTATGAAAGTAAATGCAAGGAACGAACCTGTTCCCAGATGGACCACTGCCGGCAGTGTGCTGTCTGCTGGGGCCATGAGCTGCAGCGCTGAGGACAAAAAACCCGCACAGAGGTAACCTGTGACTGCGACGGAGCCGAGGAGATGGAGGAGCGCAAACAGGTGTCCGTGCTCGTGTTCCCCCGGGTGAATCAAATGAGGAATCAGTCGGACCTGCATTTATTAAAGTAGATATATATTGATATATAGATGCACATATGCATGGTGATTGGGCAATGGGGGCGGATGAGCAACTACGGCAAGTCAAGTCAAAGGGGCGTTTGGAAGGATACAGAACTTGCCGGGATAAGCTTTGCGAGTCAGGAATCAAAAGATAACGCCTTTATGGATGCATGCATGCATCGCGAGAAAAACACAAATTTATGATAATACATGTACGGGCTTACTGACCATCAGCCCCATGAGCAGGCTGCCCACAACGATTCGCACCAGCGTCAACGCATGGATCCCAAAGCGTTTCTCCAACGGCTTGTCGTACACAATTTGAAGGACCACCGCGATGGGAGAGGGCAGGAACATGGCCAGGCACACCCAGAGGAAGACCGAGTCGTTTCCCAGCTGCGTCTGGAAGTAACCGCATGACCCTTGCAACACCGTGAGGGGAAACTGTTGCACAAACCCCAGTAAGAGGGCCATAGGGAACCAGGGGGCGTGCATTGCGCCGGGAGGATTCGGTTATAGGTGGGTAGTGTCACCTGTTGCAGAATTCCCCGTGACAAACTGTCTCTGACTCTTTTTTCTTGCTTGTCTCTTTCTTGTGGCTGTGTTCCATTTTTCTATGTGGGCCTATTCTGCTTCTTGTGGTAGACCACACGTTTCGTTTGCTATTGTTTGGTTCGTGGTGATCGGATCTGAGCAGAATGCTGCATGCCTGCTTGTCATATATATAGAGTCGTCTGGATTCCGGTGGAAAAGGTACCTCGATCCTATATATGTACGTGCGCGCGTGTATCCGCAGCCCCTGCATGACTGCATGCATGCATAGCTCGATCGATAAATTGCTAAATTGCGCTTTTTACTTGCAATTTTTGAGGCTTGGCGCGCGCGCACGCGCGTATAGCGCGCCTTACAAATTAAGCTGCATGTACGCTGTTTTGCGCCGCTGCCGCGGGGCCCCGGAAATTAAAACTGAGTTTGAGGGGCACTTATTTCATGTCGGTGCATGTGTGGCGTGCTGTGTCCTTGCAGTCAGAGTGAAACTCGGCAAGCTCACCGAAGAAAAGGCACAACCAGAAAAGGCACTTTGCATTTAACAATACCAGGATCGTCTCAACTGACTTGATACTGCAAAGGTGAAAGCTCTTTCGAGTTTCTTTTCGATCCGTATGTTTGTGTTTGCCTGTCCGTATGCAGTTGGTCGTTCGAGGAGGAGGCACGTTCTCGAGAGGCCTGCACGTGCCCATAATCTCTGGTCTCGCGAGACTCAACGTCTCCTTCTCATCTTCCTCCTTGTGTATGCTAGCTATGAATAGATCGATGTAGTAAGCATTTCGGTTGGTGAGTTCTTTGAGGTTGAACGAACAGCATGAACAACTCATCGACTGTGCAAGGTGGAGCTCCTCCGGAGGTGATAAGGAAGAAATGGGATCAGGTGGAGCTTGCGCTTGTGTGCGTTCCCTGTGGGCGGTTTTTGCGAAAACCCCATATATTCTTCGGCTGTGGCCACGCGTGCTGCGAGGAGTGTACTGCACAGGCAATCGCGCGAGCATCTGGCAGCTTACCACAATGTTTGGTCTGCTCCACAGAAGCATCGCGGGTCAGTACTGTCGGGTTTTGCTCGTGAAGTTTGATGACATGAGAATGCAAAGTGTGTGCCTGTGTCTTCGACTCGCGGATCAAGTTTTCAGACTTGCGTACGCTAAAACCATGTGTTTCTTCCCTCTGCATCAAGTATATGCCCCTCACGTGCTTTCATTTGACCCCCTGTGCGCCATCCCGTAAACTAACTGCATCGTACCTTCATTTTTTTGTTTTATGATTGCGTCTGTACAGGTTCTTCCTTGTGAGCTGTTGGAATGCATAACCGACTTGCTTTTCTGGAAGGTGCCGATCTCTATGCACGTGAGGAAGTCGTTGGAGACGCTGGCTCATGAGGAAGCGACGGTCAGTGAGTGAGAGAGCGAGTGAGAACCTCTCTCTGACATTCACTGCTTCATTTCATCGTTGCCGGTGCGTGGGCTTTGGTTCATCTATTTCAGGCGGCCTGCCTTGCAAGTGCACACCTCGTCCCCTGTTTTTGGTGCACTTGTGTGGGGGCAGATGGAACATTGGATTCTGAAGCATATGCGGGCTTATCGTCAGCGCCATTGTGTCCGTGTGTATTTTTTTGCTCCTGCTTTCCTTCTCCGTTACTTGGATAGCAGGTCTACAATTCCTCTCCGCTCAGGGTCATCATCTCAAATGTCACTGTCTGATTGTCACCAACTGTCGTTTCATTTCCATCAAATCCTGCTTTTCCTGTCTTTTCTTTTCTTCTGTGCTCTCCTGACAGACAGACAGACAGCAAACAAAGAAACAAACGTTCACATTCCATGCAGGGCACCGCCACAGCGCCGTCGGGCTCCTCAGGAGACCCCCTTCGAATGGCTGGACCTCACAGGGCCTCTCTGCCAACCAGTACTCAGACTGGACCGGGGGGGGGTGTGGCGGTACTCACCTCTACCGCTACTGCCTCTGCCTCCTTCGGCGGGGCCGCTCCCGCCCCTGCATTAGGGGTGCACTCGGTATACAGAGGGGGGGTGCCTGCTGCCCCTCCCTCCAGTATGTTGATTGCGGGTTCGACCCCTGACCCTAGAGGCTACGCACAGCAGTTGCTACAGCAGCAGCAGCAGGAACAGGCGCCAGTAGTAGGAAGACCCCATTATCTGCACCCCCCACAGGACACTAGTGCCATAAGAAGCACTCATGTGGTCCCTCCAGGATATTCACCTGCGACTGCTGCAGCCAACTCACACTTGGAAATGGAAACGCACCCACTCGGCCGTGGCCCCGTGTCCGTCTTGGCCCCTTCAGCTGTTGGAGAAAACCAATCGGACCCTCAGGCTGCTCTTTTCGAAGCAGCAAGACAACAACATCTACAGTCATTGCAAACTCCATCGTATCCTCTCCCAATCACACAGCAGCAGCCACAGCCGTCTTTACATTCACAGCAGCAGCAGCAGCAGCTAGTCCAACAGCCCCAGCAGCCTCAGTCTGGGCTTCAACACCGTTTCGAACCGGGACAAGCTCTTGTTCCGGCGATTCTCTATCCCCCCCCGGCTGCCGAGCCGTCCCTGTCCCTGTCCTCCCTCTCCCAGCAGGTCTCTGCGTCCTCCTCCTCAGCTTCAGCCCCGCAGCAGCACCAGCAGCCTTTCGGGCTGGGAGAGGCCCCTTTCTACCACCAGTACCAGCGAGGTTCCCTGGTGCTCGGAGGGGTGAGCATGGAGAACCGCATTCGTGCGGGGCAGTGGACGATGATGCGCGACACGGCGATGGTCCCGCGTGACAAGGGTCCAGAAGGGTTGGTCGGTCTGTCTTCCTGGCTGGCTGCAGGTGAAAGAAAGAAAGAAAGAAAAGAAAAAAGAAAATTGCGAATGAAGGCGTCGGATTTGTCTCTATGCATCGCTAACAATGAGAAGAAAGCGTCTGCAGCAGTCGTGTGCTAAGCAGAGCATCTCGCGGTACATCAGTGAGTCCTTGCAAGCAAAACGGAGTCAGTTGCGTGAGTGAGCGTTCGAATGGATGAGAGAGTGTCTGAAAAGCAAGTTAGTGTGTGAGAGGAGAGGAGAGGTGCATGGAAGGAAGAAGAATGAATTGCTTCTTGGGTGAGTCGGTAGAGACGTTGCCAGTGTGGATAGAAAGAAGAACAAGGGGTGGGGGGGAACTGAATGATGTTGAAGGTTTGTGTTGATGTACGTATGAGTGCAAGAAAGAGAAGTTGGTGTAGTGTGATGACGTCATCCTCGAAGGAAGGCGTCATGAAGTCTCGAATTCATACCCATCCATTTATCGAGTCACTTCATGCATGCACCTACACACGCCTAAGTTGTGCTCCTCCTCCCTTTCCCTTCCTGCATGCCTGCAGTGCCAATCTACTTCTCTGCCGACTGCCTGAGTGGGCGGACGATTGATTTATTTTATTTATTTATTATGAGTGCGCATGTGCGTGCAGTGCCAATCTATTTCTCTGCCGACTGCCTGAGTGGGCGGACGATTGATTCATTTTATTTATTTATTATGAGTGCGCATGTGCGTGCAGTGCCAATCTATTTCTCTGCCGACTGCCAGAGTGGGCGGACGAAATTGACATCCATGCGGTGGCTTCGCATTTCGCGATGGTCCGTGGCTGCATGGTTTTGCGACACGACACCGGGGTGTCAAAGAACTCGGCCCGTCTCTCTTTCTCTCATCCCCGAGAGGCATTTCAGGTGATGGAGAGAATGAACGGGGCACGAATTGCCATGCACCCTGCTGATAGCAGGAGGAGAATCCAGGGATTGCTTGCGAAGGTGGACGGCAGAGTGATCACTGTAGATGTGAAGAGGAACGATATCAGCGCGATGATGGCGCATCTCACGGCCGAGGAGCAGGTACGCGTGCTGAGAATCCATAACCCGGGATCGCAACAGTCGCTTCTTCCTACAGGAGCACCAGGGGGGGGCGTGTCTCACCTTTCATTTGCAGCACAGAACCAGTGACCGGTCTGGGAGGCAGGTACACGCCCTCGCTGAAAGAAACCTGAAAGCATTCATTCATCTGTACCACCGCATCGATTCACTCACGCCGTCGGGTCATGGATGCATTGGTATGCTTGCCTGCCTGCCTGCCAGCAAGTCTCCTGACTCCTGACTGACTGACTGACTGAGTGAGTGAGTGACGCTACTGTTTCTGTCTGTCTGCCTGTCTGTCTGTCTGTTTTTCTTTCTTTCTTTCTTCCTTCCTTCGAAAGACCCGGGTCTGTCTGTCTGTCTGTCTGTTTTTCTTTCTTTCTTTCTTTCTTCCTTCGAAAGACCCGGGTCTGTCTGTCTGTATGTCTGTCTGTCTGTGTCTTGAGTCTTGTCTCTCTCTCTCTCTCCTCGAGTGGCGGCAGGGATGGATGCATGGACGGTCGGGGAGGGGCGGTCGGATAACGTGAATTGAGGTAAAAAGAAAGGAAGGAAGGAAGAGACAGAAAGAGAACGTGCATTTCGACTGAAGAAAGAAGCGTGAAGTCAGTAGAGCGTGTGGGGTGAGCAGTGTGGACTTTGTCGGTCAAAATCCGGAGAAGAGAAGCGAAGACTGCCAAGAGAGAGAGAGACACCCGCGATGCATGAGACAGTGAGAGGAAGGAAGGACGCACACAAGCGTTGACATGTATGAGTAAAAAAGAAAAAAGGGTTGCCTGAATGGATGACCTATCGATCGTCTCTCCTTTGCATTTATTCTCTCTGTGTTTCTGCCCAGCTGTCTTGAATATGATAAACAAGAAAGGATGGCCGGATGCCCATCAAGTTCTTCTTCTCAGTCCAGGCTGGTGGTCTCGAAGCTGTTTACACATCGTTTAAACAGAAACAAACCCGTTCAGAAGCTTGGATAGGTAGGGAGGGGCATGGAGGGGGTGCATCGGCCTGTAAGCGAAGCGAGTGAGAGAGCGAATGATTTCTTTGTGGAAGAAAGGAAGCCACCGCTGCATTTTTCTTTTGCCCTTTCTCGTCCTCTCTCTCCCTCTCCTGTTTTTGTCTGTCTGCTTCGAGTTCGTAGACTCGCCTGCTTTCTCTACCATCATCTACGTGGCGAAGGGATTACCGGTTGAAAGGCGCGTCTTCGTTCTGTCTCCATCGATGGTTGGGTGGGGGGTAAGGAAGCAGTCTTGAACAAACGTCAATTAAGTGACGAGACCGCAATGTGCAAGCAGGCTTTCTTTCTTCAGACAGAGACGACAAGACAGTCAGAGAACATCAAAAATCCCTTTGCCTTTTTGCTCCCATTTCCTTCCGCTCCCTTACCCCCCGCTCCCTTCCCTTTCCTTCAAGAACACCTCACATACATGCATCAACATATGCGCGCACGTGCGTGCGACCATGCATACAGACAGACAGCAACACACATTTAGTCGCACACGCACAGCAACACACACACAGTCGCACACGCGCAGAGAGAAACCCGCCCGCCGAGAATTCTCTCTCATGCCTGGGGCAGGGAGGAGAACAGAAGAAAGGGCAGTTTCCTTTTGGGGTCCAGTATTTATTTCTTCATACGGAAAGCCTTGAACCTTCTGAAGTAGTCCGGCGGAGACAGCTAGATAGAAAAAAGGCAGACACACGAAAACGACAGCACTGGGCGAGTTCGAAGATCGATAAATACCTCCGGAGGGTCGAATAGCGTGTTTGGTATCATTTTTTCATTCTTTCTTGCGGGGAGGAAAGAAATTCAAACGGGGAGAGGGCAGGGGGATGTGTTTTTCATGCTGTGTGTGTAGTCATTCGCAGAGAAGTTGCAAGGAGAGCATCACCGAGTGATTCACAAGCTCGCACATGCAGATCGACTTTCTTTCACTGCCCTCCTTTCCTTCGACACGCGAACGGCCTCACTCACGCAGTAAGCACATTCTGGGTGTCGTCATCGTTGCGTCGTTTTACAGAGACAGTAAACAAACCCCGACTGCGAGTATGCGTATGGCGGCCTGCCGAGCTAGTTGCCTACTCTCTTTCTTTCTTTCTTTGTGCTCGGCAGAAACGGTTCCTCTCGTCTCTTCACACCAACTCGATCACGCTTGTTGCCGTTTCTTTCCTGTCTGCCACCGCGGGGTCTATTTAATCGATTTGCTTCCTGATGCGCGAATCCGGACGTGGCGGCGTTCTCTTCACTCTCTCTCTTCATCTGCCTTTTTTTTCGTGTCGCCCCGTCTTCGATCGATCCAGGGGCGGCTGTAAAAGAAAAAAAAGAAAAGAAATGTTACCGCATTCGCCACTGTTTAACTGTAGACGAATTTAAGGGGGAAGAAGAAAGCACCAAACAATGAATCAATTGATCGGCAGTGCATGGCATGATCTCCTTCCTTGTCGTTGAATCAATCGTTCATGCCTGCCGCCATGCACTCGTTTTTCCTTTTTGTATTTTCTTCCTTTGCTCGATGGATCGCTCCAACAGGCCTGCATGCATGCATGCAGTCAGGGGAAAGAATCTTGCTTGGGTTTTCCCTCATCCGTTCATTCCGATTTTTGTTTCTGAAGGGGGGGTTTCCTAACTTCCTTGCTGCCGTACACACACACTCTCACTAGTTCCTGTTATGCAGGGCAGTCTCTCGATATCTTCTTCTCCCTTGGGAAGAAAATCTCCTCATCCCATTTTTTCTTCCTTCCAACCTATCTCTGTCTCCCTCTCTGTCTCTCCCTATCTTGTTTTTCTCCCTTCTCCCCCCCTCTCGTTCGCTCTTGGTCCATCAACGCCCCCCGATTCATTCAGTCATTCAAGTTCTTTCGTTCCACCTCGATAGAGCGCCCCCTTCCTTCGTTCGTTCGTTCGCCGCGTCCACAAACGGATCCCTTCTCTCTTCAGAGGAGTTCTTCCTTCTCTCCTTCCTTCCTTCCTTTCTTCTGTCACCGTCTACTTGCAAGTATCTCTTCTTCATTTATTTACAGTTCCCATCCATAAGCATGAGATGCATTTCGTTGTGCGTCTCTGCATGCATGTTCACCGGCAAACATGCGGTTGGTTGCATGGTTGTTTGCATGGAAGGAAGGAATGAAACGCCGCATACGTACAGAGACATGCAGTACACATGCAGAGGTTTGATTGATTGGATATCAATCCCGAGTAGCAGATCAACATTCAATGGACGAACGAAGTGTTCCTGCATGCATGGCACGCACTTACCGGCCGAGCTCGATGGACGAATCCCCATGCACGGCCGGCCCGTGACAACGAATTCCTGTCTGACATAGTCTTTCATACGTTCCACGCGCCGGAGATTTGCGTGACATTTTGGCATGGGCTGTCAGACTAGGCAGACTCAGTATACTTTCAAAGAAATATAATTCAAATATTTTTTCAGACTCACAATGAGAATTAACCGATCGTCTTGCATGGAGAGTTACGCATTTCATACGGACTATCAATTTATTGCTTTGAAAGGTTTTTAATTTATGAGTTTTTGTAAAAAACGTTTTACAATGATATATAAACTTTTAATTTTTCATTTTTTTTTGTTTTTTTTTTTTTCCAAGAAAAAACTACTAGAGAAAAATATGAAACGCCACTCAATATGCAACGCAGCGATAGTATATCATGACAGACTATAGTTGACCTAGTACTAGAGGCTACTAGAAAGGTTAGTAGTTAATAGTTAAAACTGTATGCGGTATTTAAAAAAAATTAATCGAATTATTGCCCGAGCTAGCGTTCGCCTAAAGGGTATACCTAGGGGCATAAAGGGCCTAAAGTTTCTTCTTCTCATCTGCAGTCGCTGGATTTACTACTTAGCTGCCGCAACGTCCCCCTCTTTTTTTGTTTATCAATGTTTGAACAAATAAGCCGATGCTATCAATACAAGCAAGACTTATAAGTTATAAATGCCGCAATAGAGCTAACTTGTAAATAAAATCTTGTAAATGGTAAGCCTGGACAGTTTAAATTTTAGTGAGATACATAATTTTATCATATCAACTTTTTTATGGCAAATGCAAACAAGACTGTAGTAAAAAGCGAATCAACTTAATTAACATCGAGTCGACAGTATGAAATTCTGCCTCCGTTAAATTGTTTTTTCGTCCGAGCCGAATCAGCTTTGATTCTCAGTCATACATTAGACTGTCTCTTCTCTTAATTGTCATTGTTTCCATTTATTTCCTTTGTTGAATCAGTACTCCTTTTATTTCAATTACTTCCAAGCCCTTCCGGACCCCGAATGGCTTCTGATTGATCGACGAAACCAAACTTCTGCATGCTCGCCTCCACATGTACTTATAGCAAATTTGAGAGAAGGGCTCGAAGGCGGTCCATGCACTGAATTCTGCATGACCTGGTCGATTAAACAACGTGCCGAGATTGAGATGACAATCAGAGTGTACAGACGGGAAAGAATGTCTGCATGATCGAGCCTGTAGGTATGACTCCATCAGGTGCGTTGAAGGAAGGAAGAAAAATTCACTTTCAAAACATTCATTTGATGTCCAGGTTGGCTGATCGACATGCATGAGCTGAGGAGAGAGATAGAGAAAGAAGTAGACGAAAGAAAATCGCAAGCAGTCCCTTTCCCCTTACTTGCTCCCCATGTAAATTGGCCTGTTGAAAAGAGAGAGAAAAGAAGACGCGGGAAAAGATGCGCCACCATGGAGAAAAGAGGGAGTTGGAAGAAAGAGGGAAGTTGGGAGAGGAAAGAGAGAGAAAGACAAAGAAATTATCGGACCCCCGGAAGAGGTACATTTACGAACATGCACTGAATGCCTCTGCATGCATGCATGATCGATCATCTTGAATTAATTCTCGGACCCATCTAGGTATCGATCATCGTTCCTTAAAATCTTTTCTCTCTGAATTGCACCTATCGTTTTCGTTTTCCTCTCCTCTCTCTCCAGCCTTCCCATCCTTTGCACTCTTTCGCCATTTTCCCCCTGGGGCTGACTGAATGAAGAATATGATGTGAATTATCAGGAGAAAATCTTCCTTCGCCTTATTTGCTGATTTAATTATCCCTTTTTGTTCGATCACGTTCCAAGCAAGGAAGGAAGGAAAGAAGGTCATTCATTCCGTGGGTACGTGCCTGTCGTGTCGTTTCTCTACCGCCTGTACGTCATTCCGTGATTGATTTCTCTCCCCTTCTCTCTCTCTGTCTCTGTCTCTGTCTCTGTCTCTGTCTGTCTCTGTCTCTGTCTCTGTCTCTGTCTGTCTCTGTCTGGCTCTGTCTGTCTCTCTGTCTCTCTGTCTCTCTGTCTCTCTGTCTCTCTGTCTGTCTGTCTGTCTGTCTGTCTGTCTCTCTTTCTCTTTCTTTCTCCCTCACTCGCTCTCTCTCACTTAGACATTCCTCGCCTGACCAAAGCCCTGCCAGGCCAGGGGAGAGGCAGCGGAAAGAAACCAGCCAGACGGAAGAAAAAGCTCCCACCCCTCTCCTCACGAAAACAGGGAGGGGAGGGGATTCAGGAAGCCTACGGGGGTCCCAACTCCAAATTTCGCCTCGATCCTGCAGGCAGAAGGTCGGTCGGTCACCCCACGCTTTCTTTTCTCTTTCTTGCTTTGTCTCTCTGAAATAGTCCCCCCTGCAGGAGGGAAGAGAGGAGCAGAGGGGAGCGGAGAGCCCCCTGATGGATGGAGAACTCACTGCCGATAGACACTTTCTCGATCTTCCCTTTGAGGGTCCCGCAAAGCAGCAGATCACCCGCCCCCCCACACACTCACACGCATTGATCCGAAAAAACAGAAAAGAAAACAAGGTTTAATGGATAAGAGACATGAGGACATTTGCAGGATGAGAACGAAAAACCCTTTTTGACTGCAGAGTAAATTGAAGAGGTCTGCAGGAGAGAAGGGGGCGGATCATCGTTCGGACAGAAGGAAAAAAGAAAAAATGTTTATTTCAGAGTTGCGTTCCCTCCTTGTTACTCTCTCTGTAGTTCTCCCTCCTTTCATTTCTCAACCACCCCCCTTGCTCTTCGGTTCTTTCAAAACTTTCAGCAAGGACTGAAGAAACGAAGAAGCAACAGGCAGAAGCAATCAACTTATGAGCGAGTCGATATCCGACCAGTTGAATCGAAAGCTTGCAAGGGAAACAACAGAAAGATTTTTCCGAAGTGCATCTGTCTCTCCGTCTCTTTTCGTTTTTCTTCTTCCGTCTTTTATTCCTTCCCCGTGTTTGGTTTTACTACTGTTTTCTCGTTTGTGGTTTCAAAACCTTGTAGCTCTCATCTCACCAGTATTGATACGCGAAAGGAAAAAAAACAATTGGAAGCAAAAAGAATAGTGCATTTGCAGAAAGAAGCAAAGTGTGATGCATGCACCAAATCTGGCCTCTCTCTCCAGATCTGTCTGCTCTCTTTTTATTTTTTTTTCGGAGGTTCCCAGTGCCTTTGCGTGCCTGCGCAGCGTGTAGACATAGAGAGTGAGGACATAGAAGAGCTGTAGACATAGAGAATATCTTCCATGCCCCCTGCCAAGAAAAAGAAGATACATGCATCGTATCGATCTTTATGCGCTTTCTTGGGGTCCCGCAAGATTGACGGACTCGTGCGAAGAAAAAGAAAGCACGAGGAGAATGTGACAGGCAGGCAGGCAGGGTTCTACCCTCAGAAGATCCTGACAGTCTTTTTTTGTTCGTTTGAAGAAATGAAATGAAAGAATGAAGGCGGGCAGACAGAACTAGACGTAGAGAGAGACGCCATATTACCATCAAACTCATCTTCATCCATTGACACAGTTGCTTGCTTGGAATCAAATTCAGTCAGCATGCAGGCGACGGTCGATTTCTTTTCTACAAGCCCGCATACACAGCAGCTGTATGTCTGAGTCCATCTAGGGCGCTGGGCAACTGACTGCTTACACACGCCTGTAAGCACGTGCCCTTTTTTTGAGGGATTTCTTCCTCTGTCTCCTTGTCTCTCTTCCTTTAGGAAACGGAGGGATTCTGTTCCCAAAACCTTCACTCCATACTTCAGACAGAACCTCCCTCCCTCCCTCCTGCCCAGCGTCCCTCATGCATCCTTTGGTTCCTTCCTTCCTTCCTTACGGTTAGGAAGGCAAGCGTATTCGTTCATTTGCAGGAAAGAAGGAAGGAAGATAGACGAATCGATCGATCGATCAATTGGCTTTGCAGAGGAAAAGAAAGGAACAAAAAATCGGAATGATCAAATTCATCTCCGTCCAACAATTCATAAATCCTTCTTTCTCCCTCGATCACCCACAATCTGTCTGTCTGTATACCTGCATGCATGTGTGGGTGTCTCTGCGTGTGTCTGTGCGCGTGCGTGTGTGTGTGTGTGTGTGTGTGAGAGAGAGAGAGAGAGAAGGAAGAGAGAGAGAGAGAGAGAGAGAGAGAAAGAAAGACAGAAAGAAAGAAAGAAAGAAAGAAGTAATATATAGAAAAAGATGAGTCAACGAGAATGAACAAGCAACAGCCAGACGGGGAAAGAATCAGGTGTGTTGCTGTCTGTCCACTTTTTGTCTTTTCTCCTTTACGCGAGCGTTTGCAGGTAGGTATACTCTTTTCCTTGCTTTCATCACTCACATGCCATACCTCATTCTGCTCCATGCACTTCATTTGGTTTCGACCGCCTCGAATAAATTCACTGCTTGCTCACTTGATTGAGTAACGATTCCTTATTGACTTTTGACCCATGCAGTCAATGGATGAATCTACAGGCAGTTCTTTCTCTCTCTTCTCTCCGTGTGGCTATCTGCATGGATGAATTTGTTATTATGACGTCTTTGCCACAACAGACACACACACACACACACACACACACAGAGAGAGAGAGAGAGAGAGAGGGAGGGAATTCAGACCACCAAAATACAATCAGTTGATGTGTATGGGCGTCCCCCTATGCTACGAAGAAAACCGTTGCACTGAGGCAGGTTCGGGCGTACTGGCAGGCATTCAGGCAGCTAGGGTGGGTGGGAAGTTCACATGCAATATTGCCGTTTTATTGAATACGCATACATTGAAAGTCTTCCTCGACACATTCCCGCTCTCTCTCTCTCTCTCTCTCTCCCTCCCTCCGTGTCTCTTTCGCTCTGTCGCTTTGCAGATAAAATCTGAGTAGGATAGAGACGAAAGAGATTGAGAAAAACAGACAGACAGAGAGACCGACAGAGAGACAGAGAGAAGAGAGCCCCCTCGCTTGATGTCGTCAGTCATCTTCGTCCGACTGCCGCTCTGCATGCAGAAAGAAACACCGGAGGGAGATCAAGAGAAAGGGAGGGAAGGAGGGAGGGACAAAAAACGTGCATCAAATAGAAGTACGTAAATCGAACCGAAAAAAAGACCCTCAAAGAGAAGGAAGAAATGTCAAAGGATGAAGACAGGGTAGGGCTCTCGCTGAGTGACTGGCTGCCTGATTGAATGAATGGAGAGAGGGACGCAAACACAAAATCATCATAGAGCAGAAAAAAGTTGCGGAACAAAAAAGATTGCCTCGTTTGCGCACACAACAACAGAAGGACGCACGGACGGACGGAAGGAAGGGAGGAGAGAAGGAATCAAGGGAGAGCGTTAAAGAGAGTACAAGAAAAGAGACACTCTGGAGATCCGAAAAGCACAACCGAAAGAAAAAGAAACAAAGAAAAACGGACCCGAAAGGTGACAATGCTCCAGTAGGTGACGCTCCGTTCTTGTGCGTTTGTCCCCTACAGAAAGAAGGAAGGAAGGAAACGAAAGAAAGAAAGAAAGAAAGAAAGAAAAAA
>JAHBMJ010000964.1:0-15000 GCA_018398765.1 Chromera velia | reverse complement strand
TGGAGGTTGAAGTTCGTGTAGTCGAACCACCCAAGCTGCAATGATCACAGATCGAGTTCAAATTCATATCATCAAAGCGTTTCGCCACAAATGACCATCATCACAGGACAGAACAAGGGAGAGACAGACTGCATGGCTGCGTGTTTCACTGCTCTGGAAGGACACAGGTGGAAGGGGTTTGAGTCTTTGAGAGTCAAGACTTATCGGTGAGTGCTTTTCGTCTTCCAGTGAACGCGTCGGCTCAGACTCTCTCTGAAAATCAAGGTAAGTCACCCCCTGTACTCCTCCCATCTTTCTCGCTTTGAATTTCTCTCTGTCTGCCTGCTCCCCCCCGAGAGTAGAGTCTAGTCCCTTACCTTGATTCCTCACTCACAGATTCTAGTCCCTTACCTTGATTCCCCACTCGAGCCCTTTCAGGCAGTCGTGAATGGTGCAGTGGTAGGTGCAGATGCCGTACGTCGCATCTCTGAAGGGGAGAAATGGAGGGTAGATGCCCACAAAGGGTCGATAGGCATCGTCTGCAGGTTTGTTGAGCACGACTATCTGGAAGGCCCCCACCAAGTAGGCTGCATTCGCCCTTTTGTGAGGGTCTGTCGAGCAGTAGTGGACAATGCGCTTCGATGCTAGTGCGGGATCACTTAGCTGCAAACAGAAACAGAGGCACATCGGTAGTGATTGCTTCTTCTTGACAACCATCAAGGTCAGACGCTTTTTGGTCAGATGGATGCACCCGTCTATTCACCGCAGAATGATGCGTCTGTGCGTAAGAGCAGCAGGTCGCTTACCTTCCTTTCCATCATTTTGCAGTATCGATACGTGAGGCCGAGGCTCAAAGGCCCAAAATCCGCAAAGAACGGCTCGTATACCAGTTCTTGGTCGATGCAGAAATAATGGGTGTTGGCTGTTTGCTTGGGCACACTGTGAAGTGCACACCAGTAGAAACGGCCAGGCAAGATCTCAATGGCCTCCTGTAGTTCTCTCTCTGTCATCTTGAAGGTTTCCGTGTGCTCTGGAGCTTTGGCGAAGTCAGACAACCGAAGTGCTTGTTTCTCTTCGCACGGAAAACAAAACAATACTTCAATATGGGACAACGTCAAGATGTTGCAGGCTTTTCAGAATGGTTTCTCAGCGTTCTCGTCCAGAGCTGGTGCACGGAGGTGACAGAGCAAGGGGTGCTGTAATATGTCTTGGCATGCAGAACTGCAGCCAGGACAGTATCGACTCTACCAGGCCTGTTCTCCCTGTGGAGCACGGTCAAAGATCCGTCGGGAAAATGGTATGCATATCTGCCTGGCAGTGCGACGTACCCCGCAAAGCGAAATACGCGCGTGGCTTCGAAGCATTTTTTGCGCGAATTCAATTCGAGAGTCTTTCCGGGGCCTGCATGCATTTCGGTATATAAGGCCGGGGTCCGGCCATTTTCTGCATGGCCCGTCGAACCCCGGCCACGCATCTGAGCATATGTTTCAGCAAGACGTGCATGAGGCAATTCCATCGCTCGCGGACTATTTTGGACCATTTTTGGACCACATTGCATGGTAAGATAGATGGTAAGACGTCTGACAGGAGGAACAAGAGGAAGTTGTCGAGCTTACACATTCCCTTTCGTGACACTCCGACCGGCTTCCGTCATGCTGACAAATAGACGAACATGCAGAAGTGCAACAGCTAATTGCTTGCGGCTGTCAGACTGACTCTTCCTCACGACCAACCAAGCCAGTCAGTAAAGACTGAGGGGGAATTGCAAGACACACAGATCAAAGGAGAAATGCCATCAAGCAGACTAAGGCGTCGGACGCTTGCAGCACTCTTATCATGTTTTCTCGCGACTGGTCCTTCGCCTTCTTCTTGTGTGCACTTAAGGGAGACGGCCTTCTTTCTACAGAGCCGGCAGAGGGCCTTTCACCGCGCCTGCAGTTCGCGCTCAGCGTCTTCAAGCCTCCCTACGCAAAGAACGGATGACACAGAAGAGAACACAGCAGGGGCGTCATTATTCATCCCGCCCAGCGGCAAACCAATCATTCTCTCCAAGAGCGTGACCCCCCGCCCCAAGGGCCCCCCTCCCCTAGTCTACCATCACGCCTACACGACGCCCTCATGGCCCTCGAAGCACCGATTTAAAATGAGAAAATTCACCTCCCTCTTTCTACACCTGCTGCGGTCTGGTCTTGCAAAGAGGGATGAGTTCTTCATTCCAGTCGAAGCCCCTCCTCCCTCATGGTTCACCGCCGTGCACTGCCAGGAGTACTTCTCGGATTTCGTGTCCGGGTCTCTGGACGAAAAGAGAATGCGCAGGATCGGACTACCCTGGTCACCCCAACTCGTGAGGAGGACCCTTGTGGAGGCAGCGGGAACGGTTCTCTCCGCACAGTTAGCGTGTGAATTCGGCATCGCTTGCTCTCTCGGAGGTGCGTTCGGCGGTTTCATTGATTCGCATGCTTGCCTCCTTGCCTAACTACCCGCATTTTATTTTTCCACCTCTCTCTTAGTCTGTTCCTTGGCATGTCCTTTCCGTTCATTCCCTTCTGCAAGACATCACCTCTCTCCCCCTTCCTCTGTCTTGTGCTTGATGAGATGAGAGTTCCTTGACCACCTGAACGAATGCATTAGTGAATGGAAGGAATGTGCAGGAGGGACCCATCATGCCCACCACAATTTCGGGAGCGGGTTCACCATTTTCAACGACGTCGTGATTGCTGCCGACGTCGTCATCAAGGAGGGCAGGGCGAGGTCAGTCAGGCGAATGAGGGAACGCACAGTGATTGATCTGTTCATCCTCCAGGGGGCGTGGTTAACGACCTCCGCAAGCAGGCGATCTAGGATAGATGTTTCTCTTTGTTTGCACGGGTTGCTTTTTTTTTCTGCAGCCCGTCCTTCTCTGCAGTGCACTTGCCTCGTCGCTCCTGCAGGCGAGAAAAAAGGCTGAGCTGTCTGTGAATGAATCCATCAATCTGACTGTCGGTCTGTCTGTCTGGTTTGTCTTTCTGTCTGCAGTCGCGTGTTGATAGTTGACCTAGACGTCCATCAGGGAGACGGCACGGCGGCCCTGGCCAGTGCGCGTCCTTCCAAGGACGTCTTCGCCCTGTCCTTCCACTGCGGGGCCAACTTTCCCTTCAGAAAGGAGACGTCAGTCAGTCAGACAGGCAGGCAGACATGCAGGGGCCATTTTTCCCTTCAGAAAGGAAACGTCAGTCAGTCAGACAGGCAGGCAGGCAGTCTGCTCCGTTGGAGCACACACCCATTGATGTATTGTATCGAGATTACACATGAATTGAAAGACGAGCAGCAACAACAAAGAGAACGCGTCCTTTCTTCACAGAGGAAGGTAATTGATCGGCCGTTGGAGAGAGGCAAGTAAGTGCGAAGTTCATGCAACCCGCGCATACAGCCAAGCAATTAAAGGATGCCGTTGGATGGACTCAATTCAACGCATACACACGGACAAGCAAGAAAGAGAGAGAGAGAGCGAGAGAGAACCCGAAAAAATCCCTTCGAAAGTTGTGTGAGCTCCTGATAGTTCCCTTTCGATTCTGTCTCTCTAATCAGATTGTCCTGTCGAGTTGCTTGTGCTTATCTAAAGTGAATGCGCCTGGATGGAACGTCACTGTCTGTTCCATGCAGGTCGGATCTGGACGTTTCTTTCGAGAGAGGGGCAGGAGACGATGAGTTCTTGTCGAAGCTCCGGGAGGTACTTTTCTTTCTTATTTGTGTCTCTCCCCTTTTTTCCCTTCCTCTCTCTTTCCTTTTTTCCCTTCCTCTTTTTCTCTCTCTTTCTGTGGGTGCATGGATGGATGGAGGTCTCCTGCGTATGTGAATTCTTGGTTGGGGTATGCAGACAAAAGAGAAGGGCATCGTCCCGGCAGTGTTTTTTTTGTTGACAGTGTCTCTTTAGCTTCCTGTTGCTGTTCTTTCTCTTCAACTGTGATTCTTTTCTCCTTTCTTGTGTGTCTTCTTGGCTATCAGTGTGTTTCCGTTCTATTCCTCTAGCTATGTCTCTCTGTCCTCTCGTCTGTATGGTCTCCTTCCTTTTCGCCTTCCATCGTTCCCCGAGAGAGAGTGGATGCCCCCCCCCCCNCCCCACATGCACCTTTTTTTGAGGGTGGGTACATCGCGCAGGCAGGCAGGCAGAGTTCCTTGCAAGAGAAACAAATCAACGAGAAGATCGAAGGACCGTTCGCATTTTGAAATGAAACCATGCACCCTCAGAGCCTCTCGTTTCTCTCTGCAGTTTCCATAAATAGTTTCTTAATTCTGCCCCTGTCGCTCCTCCCTCCCTTCATTCAGGTTTTGCCCTCTGTGTTGGATTCCTTCGGCCCTGACTTGGTCCTGTACCTTTCGGGAGTGGACCCTTTTGAGGGGGACAAGTTGGGGTTGTTGAATCTCTCTGAGGATGGACTGAGGGAAAGGGACCTGTTTGTCTTCAGAGAGTGCACTCGCAGGGGTGTGCCTGTGTCAGGGGTGATAGGAGGGGGGTACGATGACGATGTGGACAAACTGGCAGCGCGGCACGGGCTGTTGTTTGAATCGGCAGCGCAAGTCTGGAGGGAGGCGGAGGGGTGGGGGGGCAGGGGAGTCAGGAGGCGAGAGTCATCAGAACAACGGCAGCAACCAGAGTCACCACAAGAAAGGAAAGGGGACCTGGGGGGTGGAATGAGACTAGAAAGACTGGAGTCTTCTTCGAAATTGGAGTCTTTGACTTCTTCCCCTGCTGCCAATGTGTCCATCTCATCTCCCCTGTTCAGCGAGAAGGCTGTCGGCTCCTTCGTGACACCCGCTGTGCCTGCTGTGTCTGCTGTCTCTACGCCCCTTCCGGTCGAAATCTGACGAGCGAACGCATGCACTGATCGTTGCACCTTTGTTTCTGTGTTGAAAAATAAAGAGCCCTTTTTTCACAGAAAGAGAGAAAGGAAGCATACATCTTCCTTCCTTTGTGCACATCGGTAGTCGATCTGCATGGGTGCCTCCCGCCCTCTGACCGGTCTGTCGCTCTTGTTGAGGGATCGATCGCCGGTTGGAGCTTGGGAGGCCGGATCAGCTTGAATAGATGTTTTTGTGACAGTGTATGGCATTTTTCTTGGAGTACAATACTCCCTTCGAAGTTCAAATTTTGACGAACGGACTGCATGATCCTGACAGGGCTGCCAGAGAGAGCCCTTTTTTTGTAGTCCGATCGGGGCAATTAACCAAACCAAGCAGGCTCGATCGGGTTGAGTCCCTTCTCTGCGGTTAGTTCCCCCATCTGGACTAATTCAAAAAGAAAAACAGTAGAGAAAGATCAAAGCCGCTCTGCTGAGTGCCGCAGTACTTAGCTCTCAGCCCCTCCCCTCTTTTTTGAAAAGTTTGTGCCCGCAGTACAACTATGTACAACGGAGAAGGTTCTAGAGAAGCTTGCATCAGATTGTGTGTCTCAAACTGATTGAAAGTTTGAATTAATTAGTATTATGAACACATAAAACAGTTTCATCCAAGTAATGAAAGATATAAACGGTTCTCATCATTAAATTGTTGTATTCTTTGGTTTTTATAGTTATTTATAGTCAATGTATCTCATTGATTGACTGATTGATTGATTGATAGGTTCCGCGTTAGGCCTTACATGAATTCCGTTATTATTGTACTTTATTTTTTAACTATTTTTACAGTGTCTAATTGATACCTACCTGTGTTTTGAACGCTGTTGTTGAAGTGTAAGAGACTAAGAGTTGTGTAAATAAAACTCTGATTATAGCTGTTTTGAGTGTTTTTAAAAAAGTTTTAAAAGTAAACCAAGAAAATAACAGAGGACGTGACAGAGGTAATTAGAGAAAAACATTTTTCAAAAAAGAATAATTAATATCACAACCGGCCTAACAAACTAGGCTTCGCTAGGCTTAATCCGCCCCTCATATATGGGGACGCGGCATGCAAAACAAAACCCTCAATCATCTGGCAGTCGTTCGATCGTTGAGACCAGACTCACAACTGGCTTGGGGGGGCGATTTATCTAGCGATTTATGCTCGTGGTTAAAGAGTCGGTTTATTGCGTCCGTGCACGCGGCCAGTTGGCCCGCGAGTCGGCCGCGCGGCCAGACCGGGCCGGCCCGCACCTTAATTGCATGGCCCGCTCGCGGGCGTAATTTGCATGCATGCAGTCGATCGGGGCATGCATGCATATGGACCGACGGTTTCGCATCGGTCTGATGCAGATCCAAGTGACCAGTCGACACTCAGAGCTTCTCTGCACGTCACTTTTCCACCGTTTTCTTTTCTGAAGGGACG
Organism: Chromera velia; assembly: GCA_018398765.1. Classification (NCBI taxonomy): domain Eukaryota; family Chromeraceae; genus Chromera; species Chromera velia. Next base: position 8,742 of record JAHBMJ010000964.1, on the reverse strand, counting down.
CTGGTGCACCCTTTGTGTTTGCTTTGACCTAGCTGTCCCCGCGATTGTAGTCAGCTTGCTCGTCCTCTGATCGATTCAGGATGCGCAAGACTCTCCTTACCGTGGCGGTGACCGCCTCCCTCACAGAGGCCGGTATTCTCAAGGACTTCTGGACTGACCTGACCACAGGACCCACAGCCATCGACGTGAATCTCTCCAAGTACCAGGGCAAGTGGTACGAGGTCAGTTTGCCAGGCCATCACACACCGTGATCCGGGAGCATGCATGTGCCGTCTGTCTGACCCACATGCAAATGCTTGTCTCCACATGCAGATTGCCGCCAGCCGGCTCCCAAAGTACACCTTCGAGAAGGGTTGCGAGTGCACATTCGCTGAGTATTCGCTCGCGGAGTCGGAGGAGGGGGAGAAGTTTGTGAAGGTGAAGAATTCCTGCACGAGGAAGGGAAAAACCTCGTTCGTTGAGGGGAAGGCAACTCCAGTCGAGAAAGTCGACGGTCAGTATGAGAACCTGCATGTGTGTTTGTATTCCCAACTGCAGTGGGTTTGCTCTGTTCCTTCATGGCCATGCATGTGGGGTTTCGTTGGAACGGTGCATGCATGCGGTTGTGTGAGACATGAGTGTACGTTCATCAACTGCGTGTCTCGATGCGTGTCTGACCTTGACAAATGTTGCATGCAAGTCGACAACTCAGTCCCTTTCATCGAGCACACCACCACCAGCAGCGGTATTGGTGGTGTCTTTTGGCGTGCATTACTGCCTTTTTCTGCATGACCTCGAAGCACTTGGTACGAACATGGCCCGTCCTGCTGCGTCTGGATGCTCTCCGCCCTCTGTCTCTGTCTAGAGCTAAATACTACGCAGCGACCAGTGATGAAAACTTCGAAAAGGCTGACGGTGAAATTGATTGAATAGCGACTGGCTGAAATGAATGCTTCCTTCCTTCCTTCCTTCCTTCCTTCCTTTCTGTCTTCTCACATTTATTTTCTACGAATCATGCAGAGTCCGGCAATGTGGTCGGCAAGTTGACTGTCGACTTCTCCAAGCCCAAGAAGGACGCTACAGAGGAGAAGAAGGAGACGGGGATGGTCCTTGCAGCCCAGAGCTCCGAGGTTCCCCTGATCAAGGATCGCGTTGACGCTGTGGTGGACACCGCCGTGGCTCAGGGCAAGGCCTCGATTGATGTGGTCAAAGAAGCGAGCCTTGACAGCCTCCAGACGCCCGAGGACATCAAGAAGACCATCGCCACATGGACAGAGATCTACGCGTCTGCCCTTGAGGCAGGTCCAGAGTGGATTGACATCTTGACTGACGGCTCCAAGACTGTCGACGTGGCTGTTGCCAAAATCGACATGATGATCTCTGAGCTGAAAGCCAAGCTGGCCGACGTCCACATCGAGATGATTCCCACTGAGATGGTTCAGAAAGAGCTTGATATCATCAAGGAGTTCGTCGACTATTACGCCACCCTTGTGAAAAAGAAGATGGCAGAGTTGGGCGGTGAATGGAAAGAAAAGTACGTCGAGGCGTTGGGCAAGATTGTCGAGTCGCTCAAGACGGCACAAGCAGAAATGGAGAAGGACGATAGTAAATCCCTGAAGGAAGGCATTGAAACCGTGAAGGCCCATATGCACGAATCTGTCACTGCGTTCAAACAGAGGTTGGCAGACAGCGCAGAGGTATTCAAAGCCTGGGTGGAAACAGTCACAGCCACACCTGCTGGTTACAAGACCTCCGACTTCGTCAGATTCCCTGAGTCCGTCGTTGTCTCCGCTGCCGTTGCCCATGCCGATTCCCTCACCCCCGATTCCCCCATGCACAAGCTTGCCGAAGAGCTTGCTGCAGCCATGAAGAAGGCTGTACCGATGGCCAAGGAGAGATTGTTCCTTGCCCTCGATGCCAGAGAGACCCTCTTGGATTCCCTCACAGAAGCAGATTACAAAGAGTTCGCCATCCCCCTTATTGAGGCACAAATCTCAAAAGTCCAGATGCTCTCCCAGGGTGTCCTGTCTGGTATGCAGAAGCTGGAAGAGGTTCAGTCTGCATATCTCGACTGGGTCACCCGCAAGGAGAGTGAATTCAGAGAGGCAATGAATGCCTATGCACAGCAGGTCGATGAGAAAACCGAGAGATTCATCAAAGCCCTTGTGGCCTTCAGTGAAATGTACACTGCTCAAACAGAAAAGAACAGGGTCGCCTACGCCAAGACATTCGCACAAGCCAAGAAGACCATTACCTCCCTTTCCGAAACCGAAACGAGTCAGTTGAAGAAGTGGGTGACCTTCCTTGAGTCCTCCTCCCTCTCGGAGGTCAAGGAGATGTGGAAAAAAGACATCACATCTGAAAAGAACATGATCAGTAACCTGGCAACTCAGCTCGAGGATCTGCTCAGTCACTGCCCCTGCTCTTCCTCTTCCACCCCCCCCTCTCTCACACAACTTGAAAAATCCTCTTACCCCGAACCCCCCGCCCACAGAAGAGCCCTCTCCCCCCTCCCCCCCCACATGGATGCCATCGTCAAGGGCGAAGTTGCCGCTGTGGGTGAAAGCCTCAAAAACGGTCTGGATGGGATGCTTGAGGTCATCAAGGTCCAGTATGACGACAAAAAAAGAATTGCGGAAGCGAAGCAGATTTCTGCGCTTCTGCACAGATACAAAGAAAGCATCCCCGAGTGGGTTGACAGACTCTCCAGCATTGACACCAAGGCGATTTACCAAATAGTTGAGAGAGCCACCGAGGATCTTCTAGCCCGAATCCCAGACGGCTGTGAGATGATTCCCAAAGATCTGGTCCAGAAGCAGTTCGCCCTCATCAAAGAGTTTGCATGGCATCTCAAGGAAACCATTGACTCCAAAATCCCCCCCCTTAAAGAGCTGCTCACACAGAAGGCAACAGAGGCCGTTACCAAAGCATCAGAATCCCTTGACAAGGGACTCGAAGAGCTCCAGAAGGATCCCGAACCGCTCAACGAAAAAATCGTAAAGATCATGACAAAATCCTTCGATGAAGCCAAGAAGTCCATTGACCAAACCGTTCTGGAATTTCAAATGGCCATTGACTCTCTCATGCAGTCTCCCTCCGGCCGCAAAACCGATCTTTTCCTGTCCCACCCCGAGACTGTCCTTGCAGATGCTGTCGCTGCCTCCCAATCCCCCGAGCAGACAGCTCAACTCAAGGCACTCATCGATGAGTTCCGTGCAAGAGCCGAGTCTCTTCTTGAGACTGCTGAGAGTTACGCCCTCCAGCTGCCCGCAGTGCTGGAGGAATTCGCCACAGTCCTCAGCCAGGACATTATGGGCCGATCCGCAAAGGACACATTTGTGTCTAAGACAGCAGAGCTGATTGAAGCGGTCTCTGCCGCCCAGTTCTCTGTTCACGATGCGATTGGCCAGTTGGAGGCTCTGCAGGCAGTTCTGGTCGACACACAGGTTGGCTGGTTGCAGAGTGCAGTTGTGGCACTGCAGGGTTTCGCTGAGCGTACAGAGGACTCCCGAGGGAAGCGAATGGCAGATGATATCATCGTTGCCATTTCACTTCTCCTCGAGTATACCGAAACTTCAAAGGAGCTCAACAAAAAACAATTCATGGCCCTTCATGCCACAGTCGATCCCGTCTTTGAGTCAGCAAAGTCTTCCATCGACCAATGGAAGGTCTATGCAGAGACCGCAACCCCCACAGAACTTGCTGAGCAGGTCAAAATCGAAGCAGCTCAGGAGCGCGTTCTGATTGCAAAGATGAAACCGATTGCTGAGGGACTTATCGAAAAACTCATTGACTCCATCCCCCTTCCCCCCCCTGCCTCTGAGGTGTCCAGCACCCAGACAGCAATTTTCCCCGTCCCTCCCACCTCCTCCGTTTTCCTGCGTGGCTCCGCTGCCGCCTCTCAGGAGGGCGTGCAGAAGAGTGGGGGAAGCGGAAACTATTGGGTCCTCTACGCCTCCGTTGATGCTGAGGGTGAGTACTCCACAGTGGTCGTTGGGGATCCCTACAAGGCCAACCTCTTTTTCCTCTCCCGCACGCCGACAATTACTGATACCGAGTTTGAGAAGATGAAGGAAGCAGCAAAGGCCAACCACTACTTCATCAACATCGTCGGCCTGATCAAGACAGAGCAGAGTCCGGAGGTGTGTAAGCATGCACCAGAGCTCAAGGACAAAGTCATCTTTGAGTAAATGAGAGAGAGAGAGAGAGATGAGGGACGACTGCTAAGGACAGGACATAAAAGAAAAGAAAAAGATCATCAGCATGCAAGCAGCGTTCGTCCGTAGGTCCGTCGTTCGTTTTTTGCCAGAGTTCCATTGATCGTCTGCCTGTCTGCCCGCTTGACATGACACCAGAAGCCTTGATCGAGCTTGGGGCTGTCAGGACAGGATGAAAGGGAGACATGCACTGTCAGTTCGATCGGGGCGTTTGCACGAGGGGACAGAGAGAGCTGCCTGCATGGTCGTGCAGGGAGGGAGGGAAGATCTGACGGCCTCTGACAGGAAAAGAGATTAGAGGGGGGGGGCAGAAGGAAGAAAGAGATCAGAATGGGAAGCCAGAAGGGGGTCTGTCAGGGGATTAGAAAGCTTCAAAGAATGACGGACTTTTCAGGAGGGCGGTTTCCTTCCAAAATTGCGTGCCCGTGTTGCATCCTTTTTTTTTTTTGCCAAGAGGCATACCCATGCACTGCATAACTTCAAGTGAGACAGACAGACAGACAGACAGACAGACAAACAGCCAGCTGAACCGATGTTTGCCTGACCGATGGATGGATCAACTATGGATGTGCATGTGCTTTTTGCTGTAGTCATCCTATGATCCATCTTTGCATCATTTTCCAATCGTCGGCCTGAACACTACCTTCAATTCATCTACCTCCTCGTGCATGCACATGCGTTCTACCTAGCGTTCTACTCATACAATCGTCCTTTCCCTTCTTGTTTGTTTGCCGGAGGCTTTGATTGCTGTTTGCTGTGTTCAGGCTCAGCAAGTAGCACAGAAGTCGCATGCACAAAATAAAGATGCGAGTGTGAACAAGAAAAATCCAGAAAAAACCGCAGCAAGAATTCGCATGAAACTGTATCTCGATGAGAAAACAGGAAAAGACTAGGAAAAGATGCAACCATTTTGAAATTCATGACGATGAGCATCTACGTGAGCATCAAGCCTGAAGGGGCCGGAATCCTTACAAATTCATGCACATACCATAGCAAATATCTAAAACAAAAAAACTGTGACCGAAGCTATAGGGCTAAAATTTTAAGTTGTGGTACACTACTACTGAATCTAGTGGTTGTGAAAGGCGTTTAAGAAACTCTAGCGGGAACTTTTAAGAGTTCTGACGCAAATTCAAAAATCGATGGAAAGTTACGATTTTTAACATTTTTTCATTGAAATTTTCAATAAGATTCCTAATTTTGTAACACTTTTTACTTTTTGTGGGCATGCTTAGCAATGCTTGTAAGAATGGAAATAACTGTAGAAATGAATAAAAATAGATCTAGAAAAATATAAATATATTCAAGCAGTAAAGGAATAGTTCAATCTGAGTTAATCATATCATTACCTAGATCATTACTAATATCATTATCAAAGGTTATCAAAGCAGGTATTAGCGGTTTTTGTTTTAAAGCTTTCACTTACTTACTAATTACTTCAGCTTTGACATAGGCTTTGATTCTAGAGTCTCTAGCTTAAATTCACTGGTACCTTTGAATTAATAAAACCCTCTGACTTCTTTGATTCATTATACTAATAATTAAACTTTCAAAGTTCAACTATTGATTAAAATTGATAAAACAGTATCACGATTCATGATCGCCTCGATGACAGCGTATAACGCCATCGGTCCAAGCCTGGCAAGCCATGGCAAGAATCGGCCTCTTATAATTTCTAAACTTCTAGCGTTTGGTGGCAACGCACGAGGCTGTTTGGTTTCTATAATAGCGTTCCACAGTCATTTCACTGAAGAACGTTAGGCCGAATGTCAACTGTCAACAATTTTCACTTTGGGCCGAATGTTTCTTCGATCACACATGCAACAAGGTACTGCATTGACGTACTGTTCTTGGAGAATCATGCAGGACCAAAGCAGCCACTTCGCAACTGCAACTGGAATTTTCGTTTGCAAAAACGCGTCAACACAACACAAACATTTCAGAATCATTAGTATATGCACAACGCACAACGCACGTCACACTGCCGTTAGAGGGCAACACAGAGAAAACACAGAACGTGACATCTCGTAGTCGGCGGACACACATCGGGCCCACAGGTAGTCCACACACACAATTGCAAACAACACAATTAAGAACCAGACACATCTCTCACAGCTTTTCTTTCGCACGAGCAATGCTGCGTTCTGCCTACGAAAACGTCCTGCACGCTAAGCTTCCAGGCAGCTTCGGCATGTTAGTCACCCCGCATCTATTTACACATGCGGCTTTCTTTTCTTCTGTGCACCTACGCGCTCGGCCTGGCGCTTAGTCGTGCTTGTGGCCGTGACGGCGGGAGTGCTTGGTGGGAGCGGAGTACTTGGTGGGGGCGGGAGCAGCCATGGGGGTGGCAGGGATGGAGGCAGTGGTCACGCACTTCTTGCCAGTGTCAGTGAAGCCCTCGGGGCAGGAAGTCACCTGAGTGTAGGTGGTCTTAGTGCATCCGCCAGCGGCAGAGCCGGAGGAGGAAGCACCGGCGGGGCAAGAGAACTCAGCGGGGACGGACACGGTGGAAGCGCAGGCAGAGCCAGTGTCCACAGTGCCGGCGGGGCAGGAGTAAGTGGTGGAAGACTCAGTGCGGTAAGTGGTGGTGGGGACGACGGTCTCGGAGATTGTCTCGGTGCGGTAGGAGAGCTCAGAGGTCATCATGGTAGAGGGCTGGTTGGCAGTGCCAACGGTCTCGGAGTGGGCGGTCTCCATCACAGTCTCGGTGGTGTAAGTGGGGATCATGGAGACGGTCTCAGTCATGGGGACGGGGGTGGAGACAATCTTAGTCTCAGTGACGGTCTCAGGGGCGTAGGAGGTCTCGTAGTCAACGAGAGTGTTGGGGCCGACAGCCTCGATGGTGTAGTCGGTGGAGACGGAGTGGGAAGTCTCAGTCTTGGAGGAAGTGTCGTAGGTCTGGAAGGTCTCCTCAACGGTGGTGGTCTCAGAAGTCTCCTCAGTGAAGTAGGTGGCGACAGCGGCGACGGCCTCAGTGTAAGAGTTGGTCACAACCCTGAACTTGGTCTCGGTGAGGCAAGAGCCAGAGACACCGGGAGCAAGGGAAGCGCCTGGTCCGTAGTTGCCGGACATGGCATCAGAGCAGGAGACGTAGCTGATTCGGTCGTTGGAGACAGTCACGGTCTCAGACTCAGAGGCGACAGAGTAAGAGACGAGAGCGGGGACGGTCTCGGTGTAAGAAGAGGTGGAGAGAGACACGGAGGTCTCCTCGAGGACGATGTCGTCATACACAGTGTAGACCTCCTCAGTGGTGGCGGTCTCAGTCACGGTGCGGGTCTCGTATCTGTAAAGCTTGGGGACGGTCTCAGTGACGGTGGAGGTCTCGTAGGCGATGGAGGAGGTGGTGTAGGACTCCATGGGAACCGTCTCGTAGCTGGGGGCAGCGCAGGTCATGGAAGCGCCCTCACCGATGGGAGAGGTGCCCTCGGGGCAGGCGTAGCTGCCGGACTTCTGAGTTCTGGAGCCGGGGAGGAGGGTGGCGGGAACGGTCACGGTGGTGGCGCGCTTGCAGGAGGGAGCGGCGCTCTTGCCGGAGAAAGAGTCGGCAGAGCCGGGGGTTGCACCGGGGTACTCAGTGGCGTCGGCAGGGCAAGTGGTGTGGGTCTCAGAGACGGTGTAGGGGGTGCGGATGGTGATGGTGGTGGTGCACTCACCCAGGGCGTTCTCGACAGTGCCAGAGGGGCAGTAGTACACGGGGGTGGACTCAACTCTGGGGACGGTCACGGTGACGGGTCTCTTCTCGAAGCGGGCCTGCTTGACGGTTCTGGGGGCGGAGGAAGTGACGGGGGAGGCGGAGGGGAGGGTGACGGTGCAGCTCATGGAGGAACCGGAGCCGGAAGCGATGGTGCCAGCAGGGCAGGAGTAGGAGGGGACGAGGAACTGCTTGGTGAGGGTGAGGGTCTGGGGGACCTGGGAGATGACAGGCACCTGGGAAGACACAGGAACCTCGTAGGACTCCAGGGAGGAGGTTCTGAGGGTCACGGTGCAGGTACCGTCAGCCTGAGCGGAGGTGCCCATGGGGCAGGTGGAGCCGGTTCTGAGGGTGGTGGCGGGGAGGTTGAAGGTGGCGGGCTTGGAAGAGAGGGTGGGGAGGCGGACAGACTTCTGGGAAGAAGACTGCTCCACGGACTGGAAGGAGAGGGTGGCGGTGCAGCTGCCGTCAGCAGCCATAGTGGTGCCGGGGGGGCAAGCGGAAGAAGACACGGGGGTGGAGGTGGGAACGTTGACGGAGGTCTGGATGGACTGAGTGGAGTACTCAGTGGAGGATCCAGTCACAACGCAAGCACCGCCCTCCATGAAAGAGCCGGAGGGGCAGGTGGGGGCATCGGGGACGGAGACCTGCTTGGAGACGGGAACGGAGAAGGGGGTCTTCTGGACGGTGGTGGTGGTCACGGGGACATCGCGGGAGGAGACTTCAGGGACGCGGATGGTTCTGGTGGTGGTGCACATGCCGCCAGCGCCGGGGCCCTTGGAGCCGGCGGGGCAGGAGGTCATGGGGACCTGGATGGAGGTGGTGTTGGGGATCTTGGCAGTGGTGGTGGTCTTG